>CAUYSK010065066.1:0-103679 GCA_963575035.1 Avahi laniger
AAGGCTTAAAGTAGTATATGAAGTCTTTTCATTATAATGAAACATTGATTTTCAGGGTTTTTATCCCTCCGTGGATAATCCAAATTCAGGTAATTTAAATGAATATGTTGATTACATTTGATAAAAAGGAAAAAGGTAAAAGGAATGAAGGAAAGGAGGAAAAGAAGGAGAGAGGGAAAAAGAGAGAAAGAGAAAGTGGGAGACAGAGAGGAAGGAAGGAAAGAAAGGAAGAAAGGAAGAGAAAAGAAGGAAGGGAAGAAAGGAGAAAGGGAGGGTGGGAGGGAGGAAGGTAAGAAGGAAGCAGGGAGGGAGGGAAAATCAATGAAGTTGAGCTTTTAGTTTTCGAGTATTAGAGGTAAATATTATTCCAACATGAGCTAAACCAAGACTAGGTAAAAGACTACAGTCTGGTGAGTTATCAACCACTAACTTATAACATGGCCTTGGACAGATCACAATCTCTGTGATCCCAGTTTCAAATATGCGTGGGTTCGATGGTCGTTAACATGACAACGCCAACACCAATGTATTGCTATTAATGAAATCGAACAGTTACACATATATAGACCCCAAACCTAGTTTTTCAGAGAGCATAATTTTCTTTATTGTTGTACCATAAAACATTTCCATTTTGAGTTCCCATCCCACTGCTGGAGGAAAATACATAGTTATATGCATCCCTAAAATATAATTGTTTTAAAGTCTCTGCCTGTCACCCAATTCCTATAATCATATCTCAGCCCCAGGCCCAGAGGCCATGTTGTTTATGGAGGAGGAAGGACAGAGTGTCCAGTGCTTGTTCCTCATCTGCCCAAGCTGATACCTGCTATGACACCTCACTCTCACGGTTTCTGGTTCCTGGTTCACACAGATCCCAGGTCACTCTCCTAGTATCAGCTGAGTTCTGTCACAAGGTGCTTTTCTTGGGTATGCAAGACACATGGGGCTCTTGTCACCTCTCACTGGGGTGTGTGGAAAGCTGCATGTCACTCCGACCCCTCTGCCTAGATGCCTTGATGCAGCCATGCCTGCTCTCCTGCCCCATGCCATATCAGCCAGAGAATTTGTCCTGCTGCCACCAGCTAGGCAAATCACAGGTCCCCTCTGCCTTCACAGCCCCTAATACTAAATTTTATTCCATGACCCCACACAAAGGTGTCCTGGTGGAGCACTTCATAACCTCAGCTTTCTTGCGTACATTCCAAATCTCCTTTCTCTCCCACAGAATGAATCTATGTTTGCTTGAGAAGGGGTAAAATTAGATCTGATGGATCACATATTTTACTCACAAACATAAGTTGACATTATTATCAGAAACACACACATCAGTTAGTATACCAACATGCTGTTCAATGACAAACTGAAGGTGATGCTCACATCAGCTATGGTTTGCACATGGTGCTACCACTACAGTGACCTCTTAGCATCATACAGTTGACACGGGGTACGGGGGTGTCCACAAATCCTCCAGCCCCACCCTTCCTGTGCACATCACCCTGGACCAGCTAAGTGCTGATTCCTGCTCTTATTTCCTTAGGCTGCTACCAGGAACTCAAAGCCTAACAAACAGGCTTCCAATGGCATTTTGGCTGCCTTTGCTCTGGAACCAGAGCCAAAGGAGACAGAGAACAGGGACCGTGCAGAGAATGAGTGTGCAGGAGAGTAAAATATTTAGTGCACGTGTGAAGAAAATAAAGGTCCTAGAGTTAATAGGAGTTAATTAATACCTGTGTTAATTTCCTATTTCTGTATAACAAATCACACAGACTTAGCAACGTAAAAGAGTCACTTATGACCCCACCGTTTCATAGGTCAGCCGTCTGGGCGTGTAGACTGGGTTCCCCGCTCAGGGCCCCACGAGGCTGAAGTCACGGTGTCAGCCAGAGCTGGGTTCCCATCTGCAGCTCAAGGTTCTAGTCCAGGCTCATCCCAGTTGTTGGCAGTATTCTGTTCCTCGTGGTTTGCTTGACTGAAGTCCTTGCTTTCCTGCTAGCTGTTGGTGGGAACGCTCTCCGCATCTAGAGGCCACCCTCGGGCCCTTGCATGTGGCCCTGCCGTAGGCCCTCTCGCCCTCTCATGGATGCAGCCCCCAGCCCTTCTGGAAGGGCCCAGTCCTTCTGAGGGTCCATCCGCCAGGTCAGGTTCACACAATATAACTTCCTTTATGATTTACTTGAAGCCAATGGATTTGGGGATCTTAATATACCTGCAAAATTCCTGCTGCCATACAACTTACCATAATTGTGGGCGTGTGCGTGTGCGTGCGCTGTACGTGCAGGGTGTGTATGCCACAGTAACCGGGTGAGCCTGGGCAAGATTTCATCTCCTGCTTAATGCCCTCCCTTGGGTGTGAGCGGGGTGGAAAACCGTGCCTGCCGTTCGCCCTGGAGATCAAGTTGGGCTCAAGTACAACGAGGGAAAGCCGGTTTCAGAGAATGAATTACCCGGTCCAAGGACATCCGTATACCTCTGTGAGAGACGTGATCAGAGAACACGGTTATGCGCACAACCACCTCACGCCTGAGAAACAGAGGATGCGTAGAGCCCCAGGTCTAACTGTCGCCTTTCGGAAAGAGCCAAGGGCGCGGCTCCGCCTTGAGGCGTCTGTCGTCAGTGCCGCCAGCCCAGCCTTCGCCCGACTGGCTGTCGGTACTCAACAAGAGGGCCTGGGTCACCGAAGAATGTTGAAAAAACAAAAAAATACAGTATGAAAAAAAATAAGATCCTTTAAAAACACATGAACACAGAAAACTGAAAACCTGGAAATATTAACTCCAAGAGAAACAATGCGTTTTATTCTTATGTTCTGGAGGCGGAAAAAAGTGATCACTTGAACGGTCTTTGCAAACAACGGAACTGAGGCCTCGTCCTCAAGTCAAAGGAGCTATTAATCAAGTTGTCTTAACCAGAAGATTTTGATAATAAACACATTTAATGGAAAACTAATAAAGTACCAAATCAGAATCAACCAAAGTTATTTATTTGAGGGTAGATTTTTAAAAATGTTGTTTTGTAAATTCTAACCACATAGAATGGACAAGATGATTTTAAAATACTTTCATTCAGTATTACTTAAAATGTGGAATGTTAAAATGTGGGTAGTGTTTTAAAATTTTAATGTTTTTATTTATATCACATAAATTTATATTTTAAAAAAATTGGTATAAAGGTATTGCCATCTGTCACTTGCAATGTGACCTGGGTTGATTTATATCAAATCTCCAAATATCAACTTATAAATTTTTAAAATGAGGACATTAAGAATTTTATAAGGGCAGTGCCAAATTATATGAGAACTTAACACTCTGAGATCTTTGCATGTAAGGTCAGTATACAATTGAGCTCTTATTAACTACTATAAAACAAATGCTTGGAACATCTCTACTATATTTTTAACTAGCCCTAGACACAAAATTAAAAAGGACTTGTCTTTTAAAAACCTTAAAATGACAAGACAATCTGAGACTTTGCAAATCTACCAAAACGTAGTTGATGATGGCCTTGAAAACCTCCAATAATGTCGTTTCATTCAACTTCGTTTCTTTATAACGCTGATGAGGGAAAAAAAATTGCTTCCTGGCTGGGGCCACTGTCTGTGTGGAGGCTGCGTGTTCTTCCCATGGCTGCACGGGTTTGTCCGGGTCCTCCAGTTTCCTCCCACACCCCAAAGATGTGCACAGTCAGTAAAGGGGTGCCTCTCCGCCGAAGCCGCGTGCGTGAGTGTGGGTGTGTGAGCACCGCGCAACGGGGCGGCTCCCGGCCAGGGCTGGCACCTGAGCAGCCGGCATGTGCTCTGGCCACCTGCCATCCTGAACCAGAATAACAGAGTAAATATTTATCTCACTCGTTTTGATTAATCTTTCTCAAATGTATATATAGCTCACATTTATTTCAATGTTTACAGTTAGAAGTGTTTTGATCTTTATTTAGAAGTTTGGTGATTTTTTTGGTGACCAAAAATATGCCGTAGGAACTTAATTAACTCTTATTTCTATCATGCAGCCTATGGGAAAATTGGTTTGGTAATACGTCGTTTCCCTTAAAATTTCAGCTGCTAAGAACCTAGGGAGGATGTTAAATGAGGACTTACTGTGTAGCGCTTTGGGTGCAAACTTTGCATTTCGTTATATGTCAACGTTTAGTACTGCACTTCTCAAAAGATATAAAAATCAGCAATCCTGTGATATAGCACAAAAGTATGGTGTTTCACTGTTTAAAATTAGAAAGTTATATAAAATTATATTGAACTTATTAATAGTTGTTAAGTAAACATGGCCCCGAAGGTGCTACAACACCCTTGTGACTAAGAAGAAATGCAATTGAAACTCATTTAGAAGGAATTTTGACATGTACATGCTGATATGTAAATGAGGAAGTGTGGGAAAAAATTACCTTAAAATCATGATGAAAAATAAGTCCGACATCGTTCCTATAATATTCTTCCAACTATCTTGAAGCAAGTAGTTTCATATTTTAAGTTTAATCAGTATTTCTCCATGAAGGAGATAAAGATTTGCACTAGGAACAGTGTAAAAAAGACCTGCAACCACAGCTAATTATGTTTGTTTCCCATATCCCCATCATATATTTGTCACTGAATCACAAAAGGCACATGAAACTTGAAAAACAATGATTAATTACTACACGATTAAACGCTAAGCTATGATAGAATAGCAAACACGATATGATTGTACAGACTTCTATGTGAAACATATACACATTTTTCACCAGTTTAATTCTTTAGATCCAGAGCATTGGGTTTATGAAATGCCTCTGCCTAAATTGCATTTAAAAATCCTATTTCTTTCTCTCAATGACTCCTCTGAAAAAGAAAAAAATATGCACCATTTTGCTGGCATAAACATTTTATGAAAGAATTGGCCGAATGGAAAAAGACATGGGTATGGTCACATCCGTGGAAAAAACACATTGGAGTTAGGTTTTTGTGAAAAAACGAAAAAAAAGAAAGAAAATAGGTCGAAGTCAGATCGGTAGACGCTTTGTTCCTGGCCCAAGTCCTGTCTGGAGGGAACGTGAGACACAGAGCCTGCCTGCGTATCTGGAGGAAGCAGCTGTGCGAGCGATACAGGGCCTATTCTTACGAACAAAGAGCACCAGGGAGCCTGTGTGAGCGTGAATATTAGATTTGCCCAGCTCTGCCGACATCACACGGGAGATAAACTCATCACGGCGCGGGGCAGCCTGCTGTTGGAAAGGCAGCGGACACACGGTGCCCGTCTTGACAGCCTTGTGCATGATTCGGTGAAGTGTCGTCTTAAGCATCACTGGTCTAGAACAAGTGGATCAAAATGCACTCTGAACCTTCGCTTCCTCCCTAGCGAAGGACGAACAGCTGCCTGCATCTGGGAACTGCGCGAAAGTTCTATACAGCTGTATCATAATAAACAAACCAAAAATAAATAAATAAATCTCCACAATCTACTGTTCCATTTACATTCCTGCCCCTTCTCTGGCCTCATTAAGTTATAACCTCGCATCTAATTATATTTTATCAATTTATTATTTCTGCAACCCGAGAAATAAATTGAAAACATATTGAAACAACAAATAAATCCCCAACAGTTGCTCTTTTTTTCTCGTATGAGCGAGTGCGGGATGACCAGGACCCGAGCTGCCGGGCAGCGGCTTGTTTGGTGAGCTCTTGGCGGTGCAGGGAGCTGGCTTCGGGGGGAGGTGTGGGAGACCAACACACCGAGGCTGTGGAACATGATTTACCAGCTCTGGAGCGCTGGGGTCTACATTTTCATAAATATAAGTGACAAATTATCAATAAATCACTCTTTGGTTCACCATAAAGCATACTGTTTATTGAAACCCAGTTCCAATAAATATGAGTCGCCCTTTTTAGCCAAAGCATAAGAAACAAAGATGACAGGAATTACAAACAGAAATGAAAAATGGGGAATAAGCCCCTGGCCAGCAAGGAACCTTTTTTTCTTTCCAATCCAGTCTGAGACCACTGGATTCTGGAAGAAATTTTTATATGTGTACACTTGATTCAAAATACCATTTCATTTTCGTTTTGACCTGAAGAGTTTACAGAGTGAGGCAGGGTAGGTAACGCTTGACTATTGAAAAGACTGTACTATTACTGTTTTTTTCCTCATTCCATATACACAAAATTCAGTGAGATTTTCTGCAGAAATGGCAATAGCGTGAATTAAAATTGTCACAACATTTCTTGGTTTTGAAATGCAACAATGTTACCACTATTTTTCCAAAGAAATGACCTACAGTAAAAATAATAATAATAATAATAATCAACACACTAAATGCATGCAAAATTTTCTACTAAAAAATGGAAAGGTGTAAGATAAGATGAACTTTGAAAGTAATTGGTGATTTGCATTTAAAAGTTTACATACACATTTCAGCCTTTGTTCTACAAACATTTCTGCAAGGGGAGAAAGGGGATTATTCACTTCCTAATTATTATTGTTTTTCTTTACTTAATTATTGCTTATTATTATTGTGATACACTTTTATGCACTTTGTGATTTATCTTCTATGTTCTAAAAGTGAAATTAAGAAGTGTTGCAAACAATGTTGTTATAATGCCCTATAACTTTACAAACTCATTCAGCAGCTGGAAGCAATTGACTTAGAGTAGCATTTGACTTGATCAACACTTTAAAAAGTCAACTTGAATCTTAATTGAAATACCCTATAATTCACATTGGATATATGACCCAATTCTAATCTTTCGTTTCCTCTGAGAAAGCAAAGGCAGTGAAGTATTATGTTGTTTATGAGATTGTTTATTATTATTAAGTGGCAATGTTTACTCTAACAAAGACTTTTTAAAAAATCAATTCTCCGAAATAGACCTCTGTGTTATCTATATAATAAATTACTAATACATAATTGATGATAATGGTATGTATTAATATATTGATATTAATTTTCCATATGGAAAAAATATAATAAATTAATTTTTAATGAACAAGAATTAACCACAACCTGGACAACATACCAAAATAATGTTTTATTTTTGCATATTATAACTCTTGTCTTTCTCTTATGTCTATTTATTATTTATATAACTGCTTCTAGCGTTTTTTAGACTTCAAGGTTTTATATATTTGCTTATATATTTGTGATGTTACATGTTCTTATCTAAACAGGCTAAAAATTAATACATTAAAACAACTTTATGTATTTATTTTGAGACAGGGTCTCACTCTGTTGCCTGGGCTACAATGCAGTGACGTGGTCATAGCTCACTGCAACCTCCAGCTCCCGGGCTCAAGTTATCCTCCTGTCTCAGCCTCCAGAGGTGGCACATGCCACCACAGTCGGCTAAGTTTTGTGACTTTTTTTGTAGAGATGAGGTCTGGCAATGTCTCCCAGGCTTCTCTCAAACTCCTGGCCCCAAGCGATCCTCCCACGTCTGCCTCCCAAAGTGCTGGGATTATAGATGTGAGCCATTGTGCCCCACCTAAGATAACTTTAAATGTGATAGAAAAGACAATGAATTAACAAGAGTTCATTACTTATCGATAGGTGCTAACACTCACTCAAGTGCCAGACCACACTGTTCTAGCTGCCTACACCCTCTAGACACAACAACTATGTGGGTAATAATAATAATAATTACAACTAATAATAAATAATGATAATTACTATTATCTACATTTTTCAGATGAGGCAAGTGAAACACAGAGAGGTTAAGTAACTTCCTCCAGGCATCATGCTGATGAGTGGCAGTACCGAGCTAAGAGAAAGGTTCTACCAAATTGCCCTCACTTCAAGTACTATGTGTGTTCCCCAAAGTATACATACCAGTCAAATATTTAAAATGGAATTATACATGAAGTGCAAACTTACGTATTCAAACAATAATACTCCAAATTTATCTGTTTGTAAATTTAAATTTCATTTGATCATGTTGCATAATAATATTTGATATTCTTAGGTATCTAGCGACAAACAAAACTCAAATTCATTTAAGCAAAACAGAGAGTGTTCTAGACTCCTGTAACTGCAAAGCCACTTCAGGCATGACCAGATCCAGAAGTTCCAACGAGGTGCTGCCCGCCGTCTCTCTCTCTGCCTTGCTGTTCTGCTTTCTTCTTTGCTGGTTTCATTCTCAAGCGAGCTCTGTGTCCACTGGCAAGTCTAAATTTAAATTGTTCCTGCGGCAGCGATACATGACGGAAACAAACTTCTTTCCCAGTAGCTCAAGTCAAATTCCCAAAAGATAATCCTCATTAGCCTTGCGGAGTCACATGCCTGAACCATCCCTGTGGCCAGAAAAAGAAAGTTCTTTTTTGTCCAGGCCTGAGTGTAGCATCAGCCCTGCCCAGACTCAGCCTGTGGAAGGGGTGATTCTCCGAAAGACAGTCAGGACGTTGCTACCAAGAAAAGGGAGGAAAATTAGTGGCAAGAAGAAAAAAAATCCACAAAACTCCCAGACACAAGTTCTCTTAAAATGATTTTTAGCTGCTTAAAGAAATCTCGTCAGTATAAATATAACATGTGGTCCTGAGTCAGGTAGAGTTCAGTTGCAGAGAAGAAAATCTGCTCTAGCCAGTTTAAGCAGAAAGGGATTTATTACAGGGTTTTAAGACACATATTTCTTAAGACAAACAAAGAAACGGAGTTTCTTTTAAGGTCATAGGAAATATGCTCTGAGAAGGTTAGTCTTTTTAGTGTAAAAGGGTTGGTTTTTGTGTAAATATTCCACGCTGAGTTTGAAATACTGCATTTCCTCTTTCTCCTCCTTCTAAGGGGACCAACTAGTCCCTATTTTCCCGGGACTTTCCCAATTTTAAATCTGAAAATCTCACATCCCAGATCCCTTTGGTCGTGGGTCCATGAGGATGGCTGGTCACCTACCAGGTGATTATCCCCCCATGGAGTCTTGAGAGGCCAAGTCAAATCCAGTAAAATAGGCACTAAGCCCAAATACCTGTGACCCGTGGGATCTGTGTGGGTCGGAAGGCTCAGTGAGACCCCAAAGATTTGCCATATTTCCATTCCAGATGAGCTTACCTGGCTGACAAGAATATTGTCTGATCCTTGGCCTACGTCACCTTCCCTTTCAGTATTAGAAGTACATGCCTGGCCAGGCGTGGTGGCTCACACCTGTAATCCTAGCACTCAGGGAGGCCAAGGCAGGAGGATCACTTGAGTTCAGGAGTTCAAGACTAGCCTCAGCAGAGTGAGGCTCTCTACTAAAAATAGAAAGAAATCAGCTGGGCAACTAAAATAGAAAAAATTAGCCAGGCATGTTGGTACACACCTGTAGTCCCAGCTACTCGGGAGGCTGAGGCAGGAGGATTGATTGAGCCCAGGAGTTTGCTATGAGCTAGGCTGATGCCATGGCACTCTAGCCTAGGAAACAAAGCAAGACTTTGTCTCAAAAAAAAGAAGTACACACCCACATTTGGACAATTAGAATCATTTCCGATATTGACCACCACTGCTTTCCACCTTCAGGATGTAATGAAAATCCTTATTAAATCCCTCCCTCTTCCCCAGCCTCCAGCCAGCTGCTGTTGGGCATTCCTCATGGGGAAACCTTGACTCCTCCCCACCCGTGAGTTTTGGGGATGTCTGGGAGGGGGGAGAAAAGAGCAAGGGTACACCTTAACTCTTCCCTGCCTGCTTCTAATTTTACTGAACTCCTAAAATCCTTCTTCCCCAGAGAAGAGGCTGATGTACTTTATCAGGATAATAAAGCAATAACTAAAAGTCACTCTCTGCTGCCTGCTGGAAGCATGAGCCAGATGCATTAATAGATGCTCACGCCTCCCCGGCGTCCTGCTCTCTGCCCTCTCCTCCCGTCCACCGCCCAGTGCTCCCGGGGACTGTCCCTGCCACGCGTTACGACAACTTACACACCGCTGAGCCGTGAGTCGTCTCTTGCCAGCAGGTCTTACTCTTTAATTCTCTTAAGCTCCTCATGTCACCTGCACAGGTGCTACGCCACGCTCACCCAAACCGCGTGCCGGCCTTTCTCTCTTTCCTCAAAAGCCCCCCAGTTAGACAGCTCTGAGATGGGAAGGACAGGTACAATTATCTCCTCATTTTACCAAGAAGGGAACTAAACTCCAGCATGTCAAAGCGACTTGTCCAAGATCACCCCCTTGGTCAGTGGACGAGCCAGTCCTAGGAGCTGGGACTCTCCGCTTGCGCCCACTCCACCACTCCACTGCTTCGGTCTGAGTGTCGTCTGCACCTTACGACACCCACACACTCTTTGTAAAAGAAATTCAGTTTTATTACTTCCAAATATCTATGATAAAATGAGGGGTTTTTCTTAAGTATCACCATACAAAAAGGATAGTATTAATTTGTAAATAGGAGTAATCCAATTCCACGTTGTTTAAGTTCCGAAGGCCAGCTCACCTTACCTCGCAGTGTCACTAGCACTGTGAGCGTGCTGGGCACACACTAAAAGGGGCCGCGGGGAGAGTGGGAGAGACGACTGCACAGAGTGGCCAGGCCGAAGGCAGAGCTGGCCGCGGCCCAACACAGACGTGCTCCCAGAGGCCTTTCCAGGGTCAGCCGCTCGCTGCTCCTTCATTCGGACAAACGCACCTATTTTTTCCAATCATGCTTGGCTGCGCCAGTGCTTGGTGTGGGAGGCATGTTTCTTCCTTTTTCCCCAAAAACACGGATCTGCTCAGGACATCCTTACATTGAAGAATGACACTTGTTCCTCTCTCCGGATTGATTAGCAAACCAGTCCTCCACTAAGTGTATTTGAAGTCAAATATTTTAAGTGCAATTTATTCAAATTCTGTAATAGATATTGAGTTTTAATTCCACTAGAAATGCACCACCAGATGCTAAACAGTATCTCATCATACTAGCATAAAGTAATATGAATTTCCTATGATAAGAGCCAAATATAAATTCTTAAATCATCCGGAGGAATATCAGAGCATTTTATGTTGTTTGTCTGAATTTTGAACAAGCTGTTTCCCTCTTTAGGGATTTTCTAATGATCTTATGGCAAAGGATGGATCTTCTTGATGAAATGAATAAGTGAATGAAACATCTTTATTACACATGGCAAAGGATAGATCTACGAAAGAATATTCCTATGAGTTTGTTGAGAGAATTTATAGAGAAACCTTTTCTCTGCCAGACACGAGTACAGAAATCAATCACCAGACAATCATCGCCGCAGCACACCTGGCACCACCCGACTCAACACCTGTCTCTCCGGTTTTGGCCTCTGCACCCCACTGTGTCGATGGGGTGATGGGCACCACTTCGAATCATCTCCTGATCTTTAGAGAACATCTGTACCCTTTTACTCTGATTGCACAAGGGCCAGCCTGAGGCAAAATTGCATCGAATTCAATGCAATTCGATGGGGATTGCATTGAATCTATAAATCACGTTGGGCAGTATGGGACATCAGGAAATTTTGTCTCGGGCCCCCACCTCTCCCTGTCCTCCCTTTTAGAACCATTTGGGCTTTTTTTTTTCTTTTGTACCCGATTTCATATGCAGGACTATGCTAGAATTTAAACTCATATTCTTCTGACTATATGGTCAGAGTAAGGCAATGGCGACTGGCAAGTCAAATCCAGCACACACTCATGTTTCGTTTGGCCTGCACAAGACTGTTAAAGAAAAAACTGAATGTGTTGCCAACATTTCAAATTCAAGAGATTTCATATTAAAATCCAGGCTTCCAGCATCTCTTGATGTTGGAAATACCGGCTTTCACTTCCTCCTGACAATTGGCTGAAGATTAGCAGGTCTCTCCTCACGCGCCTCCACTTTATCACGAATTCGCCATGTCTGCTTCTCAGGTACACCGAGGGCTTGACTCTGTAGGCTTTGGAGTCCGCTACTCTGCAGCTGATATTCAGCCGGCACACACCAGTGTGACAAAAGGGTTGATGAAATGTGATAATTAGCACATCATTGGTAACAGCCGAAACCCCGAGCCCTCCGAATGCCATCGGATTGTCCCACACCCCACCCAGCACCCTTGAAGACACCCCCCTAAGCTAGAAACTAAAGAGAAAATGCTTGGCACAGAGGGTGCCTCCGGGACACTGGTCCGGCCATCTCAAGCCTCTCCCCGATGGTGCTCCATGTCGTCATGGATACTGGACATCTTGAATCTCACCCTGACGCACCCTTTCCTAAAGTGTGTCTTTGTTGACTCCCCACCACCTCGATTCATCTTTTTCAAAAGCGCCATTTGAGATAAGCACTTTTAATCCACAGCAACGTCGAGCCAATCTTGAAGCTTTGGTCAATGAAGCAGAACTTATTTTAGGAAAGAGAAATACAGTGTATTCCTCTGATGGCATGCAGCAGGTGACAGCCAGCCACTGCATTCATTTACATATAAAACAACCTGGATCTGAACGCGGCAAGAGATTTCAACCAGCATTCTTCTTGAAACTAAAAACAAATTTTTTTTTCTCAGATTGTAAGCTTGGGATAAAAGAATTAATAATTCACTTTTGTTTAGAGCTTTAGAAAGTACAAAATGCTTTTATATCTCTTCATTCGTTTATTCATTTCACAAATGGGGGCCAGGTTTCTGTTTGACTCTGACAGAAGCTCAGGGTGTCAGGGCACAAGTTACCACACCCGTTACACACACAGGGAAACTAAGGCTCAGGAAAGTGAACCGTTTACTCAAAGTTGGACAACCACTGGCAGAACTAGGACTTAAGTCAAATTCTCTGTCTCCCCTTTCTGGCGGGGCCTGAGGTTATTTTGCATTCATTATAATGCTTTTCATGAAAGGAAAATTGTCCTGATTTGGTCAATGACATAGTTCAAGCTGTCATTTTGCTGGGCTATACGGCGTTAACACAGATGATGAAAAGGTACCAGGTGCAAATCTTCTCCGTCACAGCCATTATGCTTTTGCCCTTAAATCTTTATTTCCTATTATGGAAAAGATGATACTAAACTACATACTTTTCCTTTGAGAGAAGCAAAGTAAATTTTTTAAATGCCTGTAAAACTCACCTTTAGCTCTATGCATTCTGTACATTTTATGTGCTCATTTCAGGATAGCTTATGTTAACCTCTAGGTTACGTATTTTTTAAGCTATATGCTATATTTTGTTTAATTTTTGGTCTAATTTTATCTTGAGTGTACCATATTTAGATCAGAACATCTAACAGTTTACATTAGCAGTATGTCTTTATCTTGCTGACATTTTCCTCCAATGTGTTTTTCCAGAAGACATCTCATAAAAAATTTTGCAGTTATTATATGTTCTCCCTCTTACTCAAAGTATCCTTTAGCTTAAAGTTTTAGCTAGTTACGTTTTGCTACTAACAGCCTTTTTAAAATGTAATCAAAGCAATACGAAATTTACCAAAGTCCTAAACTTACATCACGAAATATTTCCCTAAATAAACTTAAAGACTTTTGACAAGGCATTTGAAACAGTTTCCGACTTTAATATCTGGTGTTGATTTAGAATCCTTAAGAATACTTGAAGTTATTTGGCCAGAAAAATTATACTAAACAAAATCAGAATCTAAATGGACTTTTAAGTCCAGCTCTTAATATCCTTATTTGATTAAAGTACTAACCTCATTCATAAATGTCAGTGAAAACCACTTAATGCTAGTTTACAAAATATTCTCATGTCGAACACCATATTAAAACAATCCTTAAAATAATAGTAAACACTGATTCAGTTAATGCTGGATTTTCATGTCTCATTTTGAAAGCATCATAACTATCAGACAGAAAAATAATAATGCAAATGATATGGAAATAAGGGCTTATAACCAGTCATAGCACTGAATAATAGTGACCAAATTAATAATTTTATACCTACACCAGTACTACTTTGGATAACAAAGCTACAGGTCTGTCAGTGTAAGGACCCCTGGAAACCCCCACTCTGCTTATTTTGGGGGCATTCAATAGGCCGAGGGGGAGGGTGTACAAGGTAAAACCAGTGAATGTTAATAGCACAGGCATGAGCCCATGGCTGCATATCGCCCGCCACAAAACGAGTTCCTTAATCACAAAGAATGTTGTGTTGGACACTCGATGGCGATTAGGATAGAAAGTTTAGGGGTGGTGGCACTGACAGAAGGGCTGTGGCCAAGGAAGGCACATCCACAGAGTACGAGAATATTCTAGTGACGACAAGTCACTGCGCTTCCATGGGGGAAGGGCTCCACAGTCTCAGCTCCCCCCGGGAAAGGGACTGCACCGGGGATTAGTGCAGGCCTCGCTGTTGTCTCCAGAGTTCCATCAATAGCTGTTTCTGTCCTCGGGGGATTTCAACAGGGTGACCAGATCGGAGATCTCAAATTGGCAGAAACCAGATCACCCTTCATGAGGGGAAGCCCGCGTTATTGAAACCACGGAGCTTCCATTGCCACCGTCCCATTCTTGAGCCCAAGAGCCCGCTCTGGAGTTGTTAGGCAAGAGGCCGACAGACACTGGATTTGGGGCATCCTGTCCCCCCATGATTGAGATCCTCTTCCGTAGCGGAGCATCTTCACATACTTTCCCGTTCCCGACTCCTTTCCCAGATCGCCAGCCCATCAGTCCTCCCACATGCCTCCTCAACAAGCTGTTAGCCACTGTTGGTTGATTCCTGCAGCTTCGTACCTCTGGCCCTTTCTCCTTCCAAGCAGAGTATATAATCAGATGTGGGGCCTGCTGTTTTTCCTATTAGAAAGATTTTTCTTATTCCCCAATGTCCTTCTGGGCCACCTCTGAGCGGCATTGTATTGCTGCCACAGTCCAGCTCTAGCTAGTGGCCACCTGTTGTACAAACCACCTATAAACCACACTTGCATTTTGTCTTCTCAGTCAGCTGATGAGAGGGAATGCCCATGGGACCAGGTGAGGCTCGAGGGTAAGAGATTAGAGCTGCAGAAGTGGATGCCAACATAATCAGAGCCACCTGCTAAAACATACCATGCCTTCCGTTACTTCTTGAGCCCTATATCTTGTGTACCCCTGTCCCTTGATGGGGTGCTTCTGAGCAAACTCAACTAACTTTGTGATGTTTTGGAGCAAAGCGACAGTTCAGGACAAATGCTCACCCGGTGCACCTTAGCCAGGTATTCAGAGTCTACCAAGGACTCGCGGCAAGTTAGAGGCAGGAGCTGTTTCCCAAAGAGGGAAAGGATTTGTTTCCAAAACCCTAGAGGTCTTTTATCGGAGGTTGTCAGCGGCTGCATCCAACATTCTATTTGCTACAGACACTTTGGGTGTCTTCGGATCTGCACAGTCATGAAGCTCGAAGAGCAGAGCAGCTTGTGCTCAGCCTAGCCCAGCGGCGAGACTTCTCTTGCTCTGGGTCCCATTCAAAACTGCAACCTCATGGTAAAATCAGAAAATAGGTCAACTCAGATACATTTCAGTGTGGTTTATGTTGCTGCCAGAAACCCTTTTTTCAGTGAAAAGAAAAATGGTGCTCCAGACTTAAGTGTTCATCAACTTCATTGGTCAATATGTATGTATGCATACACGTATGTATATAAATGCTGCTTCCTAATCAAATAAGTATAAAGCAATTTGTTATAGGGTATTTAAAGGTCTTTCTGAGTCAATAAAATATGTTTTGGTCTGGTTAAAGACAAAATCCTTCGACATGCTAAGTTCTATTTTAAAATCTTACTACATCAGCATGCTTTTGAAAACTTTGACCATTTTCATTTATCATTTCTCTTGTTTTTATCATTAGATATTGTTTGAAGAATGTACCATTGCATGGAACTAGCAAATGATTAATAAGACTTCAATTTGGGAAAATTAAAGAAATAGGTCAGAATGTAAACTATCGTTGCCTCATCTGGTCTCAATTGTGCATGCCTAAGTTATGATATATATGCATCATTTTATCTGATTCATGTTCTTCATCACTGAAAAAAAATTAAAGGTAAAAAATATTTTTAAAAAACTATTCAGGAAGATTGGGTATGTTAGCAGATATTCTGCCAAAGAATTCTTTATCAGTTATTGATATCACAGATTCATCTTCTGTCTTTTTAGTTTGAAATCATTAGTCTTGTTAATGAAAAGGAAATAACTAGCTGGCTTCCACTCAAACCTGGAAGATCTGACAATATACATTGAAGACAATTGAAAAAGGAATAGGCCACAAAGTCCCACAATCCTATTACAACTAATCATTTTAGCATATCAATCTCCCACACTCTGCTCATATTCATACATATTTTCTACACTATTTATTCATCCATTTATTCAGCAAACATCTACTGAGAGTGTGCTCTGTGCTGATACTGCTATAACAAAGCACATGTGCAATTTCGTGTTTGCTTTTTAAACTGAATGTGGGACTGTGTATTTCTACCATTTTCCTACCAGTCAATGATAACTTTTCAAACACCATTTTGCTAAAATGTAAGTGTCATGTTAAATATAAACTTTATAAAATATAGCTGTGTGGTGGCTCACACCTGTAGTCCCAGCTACGCAGAAGGCTGAGGCAGGAGGATCGCTTGAGGCCAGGAGTTTGAAGCAAGCTTAGGCAACACAGCTAGACCCCATCTATAAAATAATTATTAAAATTAAACATAAATAAACAAAAAAAAGATGTAGGGTTTTCAGCCTTCACCTTCATAAACAATTTCTCTTTATAAGGCAGTGTCATATGATAACTAAGGCTTAGGCTTTGGAGTTCAGCAGCTCCGGTTCCAAGTTCTGGATTCAGCATTTGCCGTGAGAGCCGGGACAGATTAACCTCTCTGAGCCTCATTTGTGGAAAGACGGTGATGATAGCATTACCTTCTGCGGTTGTTTTGAAGATGAAATGACATCATATATACAAAATGCTTAAGACAGTGCCTAGCACAAAACAAATATCGCTTGTACTATCTTTATTTATCTCTGTTACCCAGCCGGTGACAGTTCTTACTCTCACATGTTCTCTCCATGATGCTGATCTCTCCGACTGGACATGCTCCTCCTTCCACTCATCTCCCAGAACACGGTGTGTGCACTGTCCTTGGGGAACTTGACACTTCATGCTTGGCATCCAAAACGTGTGCACCTTTCTCTTCTCCACACTGCCGGACTGCAACCTCCTTGTCAATTCCTCGCACATTAAAGTCTTGCACGTTAAACAAATGCTCAATAATTAACTGTTCACTAAGTTGAAAAAGTTGCGGCTTATAACTACATTCTACAGGTAGAAAAACAAAGATACAGACATGATGCATTTTCAATTAAAATTATTTCAGTTTTCAATTGATTTCAGTTTTCAATTAAAAATATCTATTCTTTTTGCATATCACTCTTACATCTGAATTAGAGGTTATTTTCCTACATCAAGCCCCACCTTGTTCTTGGATGATTTCACCACTTTTCTTTTTAAATTCTATTGACCACTTGTATCTTTTCAAGGTGAGTTTCTGTTTTTCCTGGAAATCTGTATGTATGTCATCTGACCTGGTTACAACTATTTTGGTTCCCCCCAAAAAATAAATAATTTTCAAAAATCCTATTCTAATATTTTGACTGACCAATTATCACTTACTTTTTTGCCAAATTAGGCTATTTTTTTCAAAAAGTATCAGAATGATTTTGTTTTTATTGTAGATTGCTCTTCTGCAATATCTATAATATTGTTAAACTCACAAAATAGTTCTCATGTACATTTTATGTATCTATATGACAGATTTTAAATGAAAAATGACTCACAGCTCTTTTAGCATGACTTGAATTCCAAAATCTTTGTTTCAAATCAACATGTTAACCATGAGTAATGTCATTATAAAATAATTTAGGAGCATGAAGCAATCTGATTGGCCTCCAGCCATCAGTTTATGAACTTATCAACATAATTCCATTCTTATCTCTAAATTGATGACCATGAATAATGAGTTTAAAATGAAACTGTAATCGTATTAGTCATAATTATCCTTAATGAATGAATGCAAAAATTATTACACTACAGAGACACACATAAATATAATCAGTCATGTAATGATAAAGTACAGTAATTCAATGCCCTTATGTAATCAATATATAGCATATAGACACATCACTATGGAAGATTTAATTCAAATTTTTTCAAGGATCTACAAAACTCTGTAAGTTACTAAAGAAAAACTAATATAAGTGTGTGCCCTTTTGAAAACTTGCAACTCACCTAACTTCCAAATTAAAATAAACTTGGCTCAATTCAAGAAAGTAATAGCAAATTCTATGTTTCTAAAACTGGCAAACATCTTTTCATAATTTATCTCATGATTATCCTCAGCTTCACAAACTTTCTTTTATTAAATACCCCCAATATAGTTAAGAGTGAAATTATGGCACCAACAATAACAACGCTAATTTTGTATATTTGCACACTTCATAATTCTGAACCTACTTCGCATGCATTATCTCATTTGAAATCGTTTTGCCTAATGTGTCAGCTCGCGCTGGTATTCAAACAGTCTTGTACTACCGTGTCATTTGGTTCCTAATGTCTCCCAAATTTTCCCAGTCATAAGTAAATTCTTGGCCCCAATTTCCCGACTATGGCAGTTACTAAGCTGTCCCCGACTCCAAACCCTCTCTTCTGCTTTGAAATGCTGGGTCTGGAATCCTGCAGATCGGTTTCTTACTCGCTGCTAGCTTTGTTCAGGATCTGGCAACGGGGGGCGCTAGAGAGACCGGAAGGAAGAAGGAAGGGCTTGTTCCCATGCGCATGCGCAGACTGCTCCCCTTTGCTGCCTCAATAACGCCCTCCACCCAGCACGTGATTCCGTCTCGCGTCCTTTCTGCAGCGCTCCCAGACCCAGCCTCATTGCACCCTCAAAAGGGTCACAATTGTACAGCACCCCTCCTCCAAGAGTTTGGACTCTTGATTTCATTTTCATTTTCAGTTATGGAAAACATTTACGTAACTCCAAAATCACCTCTGCCTTGTGGATAACCTCACTCTATAGGTAACCATTTTTATTGGCTTTTGGGTCATTTTGTTTTTTAACTGCTTCTTTCGAAAATATAAGAAAATGGCATGTAGTCTTATCACTCCTTGATTTTCTCTTATACATGCTGTTATGCAGCTTACTTTTTTCAATTAAAGATGAATTCTGAATATCATTCCAAAGGAGCACCCAGAGATCTCTCTGATTTCATTCTATGCGGAATCGAACATCCCCCATTAACATATTCTGCCTTTTGGTTTTTAGTATCCCAAACTGAAAGTTTTAGTCCCCAAGCCCACATGTACCTCTCCATACAAATTAATGTGGGAAGATGAGTCGTTTTGGCAGGAAAGATGATAAGTTTGTGCTGAGTTTTAGATGCTTGTGGAACTTCCAAATACATACTTTTTTTCCCTATAGATGGGGAAGGATGTAAAGAACGTAGGTTTAAATTTTGAAATTAACAGTGTAGAGATGTTAATTGAATCCATCGGAGTGAGTGAAATCTCAGGAAGAGCTTTCACCGTGACACAAAAGAGGGCCGAGGACTCAAACCCCCTCACCTACCTGAGAGAGTTGTAGGGAAGATTAAATAATATAATGTGTATGAAAATACTCCATATGTTGCTTATTATTTTCTTGCTGAAATCCTTTTTATGATTTACGAGGTTTGAATAAACATGGCTTATAGAAAACACAATTAATTATGCACATTCACATAAGTATATGTACATATCAAATAAAGCCTATGTAAAATTCCCAATCCTACCTCTCTCCTGGAAGTAATGCTGAGAAGTTCCACAGTGGCCCCCATTTCAACGCTTCCTGAATTTGTTTTCTACATGTACATGCAAATGATACTTGTTTTTATCATAAGTGAGTTTTTAAACCCCACTGGAAAAAATACCAATTCTATTTAATAAATAAATACATGAGATTATAATTATTATATAATAACAGTAGGCACAAACGTTATTTAGGGTCTCATTCTATTCCAATTACAATTCTGACATTAATTGCACAATGATAGTGCCTAATGAGTAATAACTTTAAAAACACGCAGGTATAACTTGGACCTTATTTGCAAGATAAATTTCTTTTAATTTCCATAAATATTTTGTAAGCATATTTCCTCTCCATTTAGTGTCTTTTCACCAGTAAAAATGAACGTCTACAGTCCTACATTTATTTTATCTACAAAACAGATTTATAACTTTAGAAAGTACCCCAGAGTCTGAATGCTTAACCTTTATAACCTGTAAAATATAAAGTATTTTGGGTACTTTACAGAGATACGAGAGAAATAAATGAATTAGATACTTGCGAAGTTTAGTAGAAGACCTACGAGACAACAATAGGTGGTGCTGCTGGAATGGAATACTGAGTATGGACGTTTGATTTTACAAATGTCATGGAAATTTTTCCCGAACGAAATTACTATGCTTATTAAATTAAAGTTGGTTTGAGAACAGTATTAAAACCTAATCAAGATGAGACTTTGAGGGAGAAAAAAAAGCTTCAGACAACTTCTCATACTGAGAAGATATTTCCACTGGTAGGAGCTAATTTTTATAAGCAGATTTAAATTTTAAACTGTCAAATTCCATATTAACTTCTTAAAGCCAGAGGAAACTTGAATCTTCTATGCTTAAACAAAACATAACTACCAGGGTTCCAAAAAGATATTCGTAAAAGCCTTTAAAACATAACTGGATTTTACTATGATTTCTCTTTCTCATCCTGACATTCAAGCAGAAGACAGAAACTGTACTTCCCCCTGGCCTGAGCACGTTTGATAGCTGAAGAGCCTTGACCTGGAGCAGCGTCCATCAGATAAGACACAGACCTTTTTGGGGAGCCATAGGATCTGTCAAGGTTCTGTAGAGGTTCTCCTCACCTGCTCTTTGTTATGACTGAGCAATTTGAGATATTGTAATAAATTGATCACAAATAAATTTTTAAAGGAAAGGATTGAACCTGCATATCCAACTTTCCTAAAACCATTTCTAACCTTGCAATCAAAGTGGTATATTTTTCCTCTTCTTAAGTCTTTAAAAAAAAGAAATATGTGATGGACATGCTTGAAACTCGGACTTGGGGGGGGAGGGGGAGGCAAGGGCGATATACGTAACCTAAACATCTGTACCCCATAATATGCTGAAATAAAAAAAAAAATATGTGCCAATGGCCAATGGCAGTGGAAATGTAAATATCCACATCTCTCTTTGTGGTCAAATACCATCTGTGGGTTAGGTAATGACCACAGTTGCTGTGTACCATCTTGGCACATTGTACTTCCTTGGCTTGGCACTTTTCAGTTTCCAGAGTGACAGGTGTAAATAATTGTGTATTGCTCCATCTTCCCTTGCAAGTCTGGTCCACCTTTAGATCCCCAGTCCTTACCACAGTGTGTACCACTTAGCAGGGACCCAATAAATATTTGTTAACTTAATGCATAAACTCTCACTACTTATGCATGGGTGGGTTTAAGTGCACATTTTCCAAAAAGCCTGCATATTAACTTCTGATTGTGACTACTGTTTATTTGAAAGCTGGTTGGTAAAATATGATAGTGAGTTTGCATTCCCTATATTTTATTCAATATTGACTTACTCCCGGGAGATTATTAGAGACAGTAAACTCTGAACCTATGACTTATGCTCTTTATACTGTTCATGGAAAAAAGGAAGCTGAAGAGAAGAGGTCCAGCTCTGCCAGCTCTGGGGACTATGAGAATAATGGGAATTATCTGTCCAACCTGACTATGGAATTAGGTAAGCCTTAATTATAGCACAGAGATACTCCCTCTTAGATGGACTATTTTAAGACAGTAAGTAATTAACCAGGAAATTCTATCCCATGCTTTGAAGGCTGATTTCATATATATGTAGCATCTTGCATTTGGAGTAAGGTAAAGGCACATCTGGTTTTCTCTACTCACCCAAAAGTGTCATAACGTTTGTACACTTTTCTCGATGAGTTTCAGGAGAATGGCTTATGTGCCATAGATCTATTTTATAGCTGTGAGATACGTTACAAAGTCTCTTGTAAAGGCAAATGCTCTCTCTCTCTCTATGGGCCTTTTTTTGGCAAATCCGTTTATGTGGAATAATTGGGATAGATTAGTCAAAAATGCTTTCATCTTTGTTTCTTGCCTACATTGCATTTTACAATAATTAAAACCCCAGATTGTTCCTGCTTTTCACCTTAGTTTACTGGCACCCAGCAAAGAAGCCTACACTTTGATTTTAATCATGGCCAGACAATATAAGGCCTCTGTCTCAGAAGCAACAAGGGCAGCGAGTAGAAACCCTGCTGGGTAATTTCAAAGCCATGTACTTCCTGCTGCTAGCCCTACAGTATGATTTCTGTTCTGCCAAGGGCACCAATAGAAGGCAACTTCCAATTTGCACCTCACACATAAATTCACATTACGCCAATAGGTTTCGAAGGAAACCACAAGCTACCCAGCTCAGCCGTCAGAGGTCTGTTAACAGACCTTTAACTATGATCTATTGTGCGGCAGGACCTGCACGACGCACGCGGAGTCCCACTTTATAGAGCCCGCACTTGCCTGACACCATGTTTCTTGAGATAATTATAAGTGTTTATTTTGGCTTTTAACAACTTTAATCACATTATTTAGCGTGTTGCTGTTTTGTCATCAAGTTAAACGAATACAGAGTTCTCCCAGGAATTGCCCAGAAACTGACATGTAGGGTGGTTTCACTGGGGACAGAACCTAACACAGGGGATGGAGGTGCTTGATTATATTAAAGCTTCATGGATGCAAAGATTTTTTTCCTCAACAAACATGGAGCAAAGAAATTATACCATGCAATTCCTAAATGAATGAGGTGTGATCTTTCTAATGAAAATAGCATGACCCTCCCTTTGCTTTGAGGTTCCGTTTTCAGTGGTTTAATGGTAACAGGGATTCACAGCGAATCCAGCATAATGGCATGCACTGCGTCCCCCACCACAAATGCCGCTGAGATTACCAAGTGAAAGACAGAACAGCACTTTTCGAAGTTATCTGGAATTAGGTTTAAAAATAACCTTAGCCAATCACAAAGGGCTCTGCAGTCACCGTTAACCTTGAGCAACTGTTGAAACATCATGCTCTGCCAAATTGCATTTGATGGCCCCGTAATAGCAGCACTATAATATACTTACATGAATGTTAAAAATATCTTCCTCCAGTGGAAACTGGATTTACAAAACCAAAAAGACAACGGTTCATCTTATTCCCATATCATCCCGTTCAGCGTGAGTGTGAATCCACTGAAGAATAGGTCTGGATTATTCAACAAATATTTTTAATATGTAATAAAACTTATGTGCCCTTTTTATGTCTTTAATATTCTTATCTGATGCTATACATTCTGTTATTAATTATACTAATATATCAAGAGAAAACTTTTTTCTCTATAATTATGTATTTCTATCATTTAAAGCAGTCACTTTGACTCTCTTAAGAAACTAACAGTGAACATTATCTATTTGTTTACTTGCAACTATTTATTCTGTGCAGTGCTCTCAAGTAGACATACAAGTGTTTGAATATAATAACTGAAATAAGATGAAAAATAAGGGATATGGTTTCGAAATGGCCAATTTCATCCAACAGGCATTATTTCTTTAAATCATCACATTTCTTTTGCATGAAGAGCTGCAGAGCAACTTATAAATGACCATCAGATTCATGCTTTCTTTGACAAATCCAAGAATCACTTAATTTATAAATAAAAGTCCTCATTGGGCATACTCTCAATCTCAAATTTAGTAAATTCATTGCCAACAGATAACTCCTAAACAGATTTGTAACATAAATATGGAAAATAAATACAGAAAATTGAGTTTTTAGTGTAAATCAGTACTTTATCCTTAGGAAATAATAGAGATTCCAGAGTTTTAAATAGATAAATAATATATATTCATTATACAAGTATGTATATTACATATGCCTACTGTTGAAACATGGGTAAATTATGATTTTAAAAGGGGATTAATATTTTTAATGTTAATAGTTGAAAGTTCCAAGTCTAACAGATTAATAGAACAAGCAAATGCCACCATGAATTTTAGGGTGGCTTTGTCCCTGGAGATTTAGCAAGTGCCAAGGCTCCTTTATCATTTGAGCAAAAGGTACAATTTTTTTCTTGCTACAGCAAACCTTTTCCAAACAAGAATCTCATAATAACATCTTATGTAATTAAGAGACTTGCATTCTGGTCTTACTTCTACTTTTGAAAAAGTATTATATTCCTTAATCTGCTTTTCATTCGGTAGTAGGAATTTCTTATTTTTAACTTCTGTCTGACTTTAGTGATCTTTTCTTAGATTATACTTATAGAATAAAAAGATGATATATGTTAATTTTCTCACTTCACCATACCTAGCAGGGACATAGTACAGTGAAAACTATGGAACATAAAAATAAAGCATAACAAAATATTTCATATAGAATCTTAAAAGCTTCTTCTCTAATCACATCAAATCATGAGTTCTTTCTTAGTGTTTCTGAACTGAGAGGATTAGACTGACCTCTACTTCCTTATCTACAACACTGATTACCAGAATATAATGGACCAATGTCATCAAAGTTATTCTGAGCTAGAATTCTATACCCAGCTAAATTATCATACAACTCTATAGGAAAAATTAATCGTCAGTCATACAATGACTTGGAAACTTTAATTCCCATACACCCATTTTCTGGAAGATTCATGAATAAAATATTAGTAATTCAAACCCAGCAGTGAGTTCTAAGAAGAATACACCATGAACAAACAGGTTTATTATTCTTGGAAGCTAAAGATGGTTTAAATTTAGAAATCTATCCATGTAATTCACTTTCTTAACACATGCAAAAGAGAAAACCCTATAGGGTTATTTTAAAATCTATTGGTAAAGCAGTTCCTATAATTCTTTTTGCTGATAAAAAAAAGAGTAAAGACTCCTAGAGAACATCTAGTAACTAGAAAATGATATGAAAACTTGTTATAAATGTCATGATTAAGGATCACAAATAAAGTCAGGAGCTGGGCAAGGATGCTCACTATCACCATTGCTATTCAAGCTCAAGCTTATTCTGGAACATTCCAGCCAATGTAATAATACATACATTTCCTATGTATTGAAAAGAAAGAAGCAAAACAAAACTGCCCTTATTTGCATATTATATGTTTGCCTGCCTAAAAACTCCAAGACAATCACTTGAAAAACTATTAAAACTGATAAAAATGTCCAGTAAGGTGGCCAGATAAAATATAAATATATAAAAACCAATAACTAATTATAAACATAAGGGAAAACATATCAAATCATTCATAAGAAGAACACAAAGCAATGAAATATAGGGACAAGCTTAACAAGAAATATTAATGTATACCTGAAGAAAACACTTATACCTAACTGAAGAACCTATAAAAGAATTGAATAAATGAAAAGACATACCATTTCCTAGATGGGATGACACTAAAATATGACGATGGCTGTATTTGCTAGCTAGGTGATGTGGTTTGGATGTTCGGCCCCTCCAAATCTCATGTTGAAATTTGATCCCCAGCTTTGGAGGTGGGGCCTATGGGTGGTGTCTGGGTCATGGGGGCAGATCCCTCATGAATGGCTTGGTGCCCTCTCCATAGTAATGGGTGAGTTCTCGCTTTATTTGCTCACGCAAGAGCTGATTGTTTAAGACAGTCTGACACCTCCTGTTCCCTCTCCTTACTCCTTCTCTTGCCATGTGACACACCTGCTCCCCCTTCACCTTCTGCCTTGATTGAAAGCTCCCCAGAGCCCTCGCTAGAAGCAGATGCCAGTGTGATGCTTCTTGTAGAGTCTGCAGAACTGTAAGCCAAATAAACCGCTTTTCTTCTTAAATTACCCAGCCTTAGGTATTTCTTTTATAGCAACACAAAACGGACTAGCATATTAGGATTGCTGTAACAAAGTACCACAAATTGGGTGGCTTAAACAACACAAATTTATTTTCTCACAGTCCTGGAGCTGGAAGTCCAAGATCAAGGTGTCAGCAAAGTTAGTTTCTTCTGAGGTTATCTCCTTGGTTTTGTAGGCGATCGTCATCTCCCTATATCTTCACTTGGTCTTCCCTCTGTACCTATCTTTGTCCAAATTTTCTCTTCTTATAATGACACCAGTTGTATTCGATTAGGGCCCACCCTAATGACCTCATTTTAACTCAATTACCTCTTTAAAGGCCCTATCTCCAAATATAGTCACATTCTGAGGCACTGGGGGTTCAGGGATTCAACACATGAATTTTTCAGGTGACAAAATTCAGCTCATAACAAAGACATTTCTTTCTCAAAATAATCTAAAATTTTTAAGTAATTATCATGGAAATCCCAAAAGAACTTTTCATGAAACCTAGCTTATTTATAAGAGTAAGTGCATAAGAAAATTGTGAAATAGAACACTGAGGACAATTTGCTGTACCAAATTTCAAAGCTGTGGAAAGCGACCATGGTCTAGCACTTAGCAGCATCAACCCTGGACAAGGAGTGTTGGGCTCCGTCTCAGCTCAGCTGCTTACTAACCCAGTACCATGAGCATGTTACTTAACCTCTTTGCGTCTCAGTTTCCTGAGATGTAAAGTGATGATAACAACAGTGATTACCATATAAGGTAGTTGTGAAGATTAATAAATGGTGTTTGGCACACATTAGAGATTCAATAAAGATTAGAGATTATTGTTATCGAAGATAGTTATTATAAATTTAAAACAATATGAAAATTATATAAATAGGTTCTGTTGAGAACAAAATAAAAACTCCCAAAACAGAGCAATATTTGCATGGTAATTTAGTCTGTGCAACTATTGGCATGAAAATCTGTGCATACAAGATGAACTATTAAACAAAGTGGAAAAAAAGCCACTTTGGTAAGAAAACATCTGCCACACATTTGGCAGTTAGGGAATTAAAATCTATAGTATATAAAAAAGTTAAACTACCAAAGGAAAATAGACAAGAGTTATGAACTGGCAGAAGAGGAAGTACCAAAGACTAGTAACCATACAAAATCATGTATCATATCATAAGTAAAAAAGGAAGGGGAAATTAAAACAAAAAGATATGTTTTGGCCAATCAATTGGGAAAAACTTGAAAGATTCAAATTACAGGGTTCATAAGTTTATATTTAAAAAATTAAAATACAAGATACCAACAATTATAAGACTGAGACCATGAGCTGGAGGACCGTTGTTAATTGTTCACCAGGGAGATGACCTGTGAATGAGAACAGTGACTCTCGGTGCTTGGATCTCTGGGAAACAGCAAGTCTATTGACAAAGAAAGGACATGTGGAAAAAGAACTGTTAGTAGAACTACAGAAAGGCAACTAGGGGAGCTTACGTTTCCCAAATTTCATATGCCCGGGTAGAAGTACATTCATTCAAAGAACACTTCTAGCTTCTCTGCCTCTAGGTTAATTCTTTCCCAGGAGAGGAGGGTTGACTTAACTAATGGATGAGTTTGGAGTAGAAAGTAGACAGGCCTGGATCAGCTCTGGTCCTCATCCTCTTGATGGGACCATAAGCATGTGTTCTGGACTGTCTTGGTCATGCCACAAACTTCGTGGTCAAGACTCTCTACCTAAATGGGGAGGTGGCCTGTGGTTCTCCAGAACTGCCTTGACTGAGATGGTCTTGCATCCAATTCTTGGGTTCCACCAGGAAATGTGCTATTGACACATACTTAAGCCATGTCCCCCACCTAGCCTCTGTTAACAAAGCTGTCATTTTGATTTTTAAGTTCTTAGTCCTTGGCCCCATCTCTCAATTAGTTCCAAATCTTGGAGATTAGAGGGATTTAATTTATTATTAGTACTAAACTCCAGATGCTTCTAGAGAAAGATTGCATCATTCATATCAGAGTTTCATTCATTTATCCATTTGTTCAATCAGCAAAACACTGAACTAGGCTTTGGGGATACAAAGGTGTAAGGAACAGGGAAACTACACTTACAAAGCCACAGTGTTTTGGGGAGACAAGACATATTCAACAAACACAGCATTCTTTTCAGGCAATTGAAGGTCAGGTATTCCTATTGGTGCATACAGGGGGTGATATGAGCAGAATTTTGAAGGCTGACAGGCATTACCCTAGGTTGGTGGAGAAGGTGGCAAGCATATGGCACATCGGGCAGAGGGATTAGCATTTGAGAAGGTGGGAAGGTTTGGGAGAGTTCGGTGCATTCAGGGAGCTCTATGAAGTTTGGTGTAAGTAGAGTATGGGGTGCATATTGGGATGATGGTAGCTGAAGCTGAAAAAAATTAACTGAAACTGCACCGTGCAATACTGTGAGTATTGTGCTCATCTTGAATATGGTGGAAAAATCACTGAGGAATATTTAACATCAAAGTAAAATAAATTTCGCATTTTAGACAGATCACTCTGATGGGTTGCGAAGGGTAATATGTCTTCATACCTTTAAAGTTTAAACTTCTACTCACTTTCAATATGAATTCCTGTGGAGACGTGGCCATTACACATGACTCATTGGAAATTAGCTGCTGCCTCCGGGAGAATCTGGGCTGTAACGAGATGTCTTGTTGGGATCACACTTCGTCCTGCCAGCCTCTCGAATGAACCATTAACCAAGATCAATTTTTCTACTTTTCGTTTTATTAGTCTGTACAAGAGCTCCCAAAGCAGATTGTAATTATTATTTTCTCCATTTTATACATGAAGAAAAATAGTCATAAAAGGATTAAGGGATTTTTCTCTAAGCCACAATACAAGCCGAGGACAGAGCCTAAATTTGGATATCTCTGAATTCTGAATAAGGCTACATAATGGTGAGTGATTTTCTTCCACATTAGAAATTCTTCCCATTACAATACCGATTCAGTAATTACTCAATAAGTAATTATGTTTGAAATATAAAATCTAACCATCTTCCTCTATATATGAATCCAAATTCAAAGTATAATGGAATAACTAGTATGAAACTGGTTTTTGCAAAGGAATTAAAATAACATTTACTGCATATTTTAGTTCTTCTCTAAAATATTCCTAAGCTACTTTCCTTTGATGTCAATAGCTCATTTTGGTATTCTATTAGATCATACTGTTTCGTAAATGCCCCGGAACACCGGATGCCATGCTAAATATAACAACACAAACTTTTCAGTGCACTTCCTGCGTCATCCGGGCTTCTACGTATTGAAAGAGTCACACCACACCAGACTGTCTGGAAGTCAGGAGGTTGGTGGACAGCAGCTCTGAAGGAATGGGAGGCTCCTTATTTAACCCTTTGCTTGTATTTGTGACCTCTTTGCATCACTAGTGTATATGTAAAAGCTTTCAAAAAGAAACACAACTGGGACGCATTTCCACTCTTTGCTCTCTGTCCTCATAATTGTGTAACTCTACTGGCTGCAGTTGGCTGTCGGGCTTCATATATGGAAATAGATAGTGATATTATCCACATATTTTAGTGATCTTTAAAAATCTTATTCAGTAATAACATTCTCATTCAATGAAGGAAACAGAGAAGACTTCCTTTTATCTCCGCTAATAAAATATTTGAGGAAGTGTTTCTATCTCCCTCCAGAAGTCAGGTCTCTTGGCATATCATGGCTAGTTCTGCCACGGTCATCATATTTGTAATGTCTTATTAATTTGAATTAAATTATAATTTTAGCATCTGACCACAAGCTTCAGTTCAGAATTTCAGCTGATTTATATTTTTATGGAACATGCAATAAACAACTAAGTGTTTAGATAGTAACATTTAGAACATAGCTGATAAAACTAGACAAAAATAAGCTGTTGTAGACTTCTTCAGAGGAAATATTTATCACAGTGTTCATATAACTATAAATGTGTACTTTGGGGATCTGTGAACAGCTACAGAGTTTTCCTTTTCCCCAGACAGAGGGTAAACAGTTACCCTTTCCGTAAAATGTAAACAAGGCTCACATGATATCCTGATACTTTTGCTTTCCCTTTTATCTACTTTTGATGCCAAGAAATTCTAAAGGGAGGGGACCCTAACCACACCGTGTGTGCTCCCTGCATGTGAAGAGTGAGGACGAGATGGCTAAAGCTTTGATTTTGCAAATGTTAGAGCTGAAGGAACTGCCCAGAGATGGGGCAATCTGTAAGGTAACATCTAGTGAAATAAAACAAAAAGAGGTATGAGCGATTTCCCAGATATTCTTAATCCTTTATGAGATTCTAATGCGTTTGGTTCACTTGAGTTTGTTTTTCTGTTTTGGGGTTTTTACTTTGTTTTTTTTTTGTTTTGTTTTCCTATCTTTGAGCCAATCCACACTTACTGGCTTTGGCTAGAAGTGCTGGTTCTGAAACACCATCATAAAACCAGTTCTGGAAGCCGTGCCAGCCAAAAGTCTAGACCTAGGAGTTTCAGATAAGGGTAATACAACCACTCATTCAAAAGTTTACTAGATTGTAAGCTCCTTGAAAATTAACACCATATTTTTGCCATAAAATTATACATAAAAAGTGTTAAGTACCTCCTACAAGTGCCATAGACTTCACATTAAATAGAGAACAACTAATAATTTGAATATCATTAAATGATTAAAGGAAACATACCTTTTTATAACTGTTACTATCATTTTCTTGGCAATCATCTCCTCGTTTATCATCAAAGCACTACCTGGAATGGCACATTCAAAACTTGCTGCAAGCAGTTTTCTTAGCTAAATTAATTGCTGGATTCTTATATGTCCATATGGCTGCCAGCCATGTTCTATTGAAGTGGTTTGCCTGTAAAATGGGGGAAAAAAATATTTCTATCCCCAGGGGAAAAAAGGAAAAACTTTTAAGGAACAAAACACATCTAAATTTAAAAAGCACAGAAAAATCTGTCCTGTTGGCATGTGGGTTGCACCAGTCTAGAGGCGTGTCCCGACGTAAGCCCACGTCAGCCGGGAGAGAGGCTCTGTACCGTCTGCCCTGCTGTACGCTTCTTCCTCTTCATTCATTGCAGATGGCACCAATCAGAGGGATAGTATTCCTTGACATTGCATAGCAACCAATTTAACGCACCAGTGACTCTTCTTTCTAAATTCAGTAAAAGATCAATGGAAACCCAAATGTACTCAGAATATTTATTTGGAGAAAAATGAGAACCCAGAGCCAGACATGGAATCTTTTGAATATTTGAGAAGGAAATATCCAAACTGGGGCAGCTAGAGTTGCCTTGGGCATTCCTCTACTGTGTCCACAGGGCTCCCGAGACAGGCACCAGGACAGAGACGCACCTCAAACGCAGGCCAGGGAGCATGACCCAACATTCTCAGAGACGAGGATGCCCCACGGGTGCGCACAGACGCACAGAGCACCTGCAGCCTCTACCTGTAGCTCTGCCCCTTGATGTCAGAGATCGTGTGTTGTTTGTCTCTGGAACCCCAACGGCATAGTCCCTGACACATACCAAATGAGTGAAAGTGTGATGAATGAATGAATGGTGAATGACATCATTGGCTCAAATGAGAAAACGAAAGCCAACGTCAGATTAAAATGCACAGATCTATTAAAATGAAAGGTTTAATCTGTTGGTAATAGTCTCTTACTATATTTTATGGAAAATTAAATACTTGTAGTAAATCGGTATGCCTGGATCCAGGTCTTTTTCCTCATAACTCATATTTCTTTTCCTCCTTATAGCTCGAGAGTTAGGACTGACACAGTAATATAGCTTGGCTATGCCTAGCACACTTCTAAAGGTGCTATCATTAGAATACTCCTAAATACATTTGTATAACAGGGCTGGCACAATAATATTGCTTGTCTGTGCTTGACTATATTTACTTTTGTATTGACTTTCCTCCTACTATATTACAAAGAAAGCTAAAATTATGAGCACATAACTAAAGATTATTTAAAAAAAAAAACGCCCCCAAACTCTTTGCCACTTTTATCAGCAAGTATACCAAATCCCAGACGTATTTAAATGCACCAAAAGTTTATAACATGGGTTAATGATTATTCATGCATGATGTTATTTTAATGATTTTGTTTTTCTGCCAAAGTAGAGTTCAGTGCATGAGAGTCACGCCAAAAGGGCATTCTGACCCCTGCTAATCTCTAACAGATCTGTTATTAGCCTAATAAGGATCTGGTGCTAGACATTTGGTGATGGCATGGCATAATTTTAGTACTGACCGTTTGAATGTTCATAGTAAAAGGGCAAAGAGAACAGGCAACTACAGCTCGATAATGCAAAAGGTAAAAGACAGGCACAACTTCACACAAAGGCTCATCGATTTTGCATTCACTTGGGATGCTAAGTCTTTACATCATAGATTCTCAAGCAAATATCCATAACTCTACACTCAGAATTCCTCTCAATGAAAGGAAAATATAATCCGATATAGGAAAAATCGAGAGAAAACTGTAACATTGAATTTTTTTCATAATCTATCCAACACAGCGCCAATACTTATTAACAAAACAAATAATTATTTTTTCCTTGTCAACAGAATAGAGAAAAAAATCTATGAGAGCATACATTATGATAGTGACATACAATATGTAATCACAGGTAAAAGCGCATAAATTACGTGTTTACAGAATGCCTACTAGGTTTGACTCTATGTTTACATTACTGCTCTCATATATTTTCTCAGGTAATTGATAACTCCGGAATCCTTCCTATGTCACCGTCAGTCGTCAGAAGGAACGCACCACAATTCTCTCCACTAGGGTCACAACATAGTCCATACGGCCTGGTAGGAGAGGCACACAATTGAGAAATCACAAGTCAGAAAGATAAAATGCACGAGATTCTCAGCGGGGACCTGATCCCCTGGAGGAGGAGGCAGGCGGACAGCGGAAGGAAGGTCTGAGAAGTCCCCACAGAAATAACAGCTAAACTAAGACTAAAGCCCGAGCAGGAACAATCCAATAAAGTATGGGGGGCAGAGGGCACGAGGGTTGGGAAGAATGTTCCAGACCAAAGGAACAGCATCTGTGGAGGCCTGAAAGAAACAGCAAAGTACGAAACTGGGAGAACAGAAAAAATTTGCTATAGGTGTGCCTGACTCAGCGGCAGGACACGGGGAGAGACAAAACTTAGGGTCCCCATCACAAAGGGTCTTGGAAGCCGAGTTAGAGACACTGGAATTAAGCCAAGGACACAGCCACGCTAGGGAAAGGTTTGCGCGAGCCTTCTGAAGCGTCACCTGAGTGCCTCGTGCAAGCCGGTCTGCAGCAAGGGCGACCGCGGGCGGGCGGAGGAGGGGACACGCCTGGGAAACGCGGGGTCCTGCTCCCGGGGAAGAAGAACGGGCGGACGGGAGGGGTTCTAGGCGGCGGAATAAGCATGACTTCCTGATGAGAAGTGTGAGTGAGGGAAGGAGACGACGCCAGGCAGCTGAGTGGATGCTGACACCGTTTGTTGGTCGAGGTTTAGGCAAGGAAGAGGAGGGGTGAGGGAGGGAAAGAGGAAGAGGGGGGAGGAGCTAACTCATTGCCTCTTGGAAATTTTAACCTTTGGGCGCTTGTGAGCTGTTCTACTGTAGATGCCCTGGAAGCATTGAAACATAAAATTTTGATGCTCAAGTCAGGGATCTGGGACAGGGATACAAATTTAGAATTAATCACTGAGGATCAGGGATTCTTAAACTGCCATTCTCAACGGGTTTCTAGGAATCCAGGATCACCTGAAATTAGATGCAAAATGTGCGTATTTTCTGTTTTTTGTCTAGTTTCTAAAGGTGAAACATGCTGATTTAAAACTATATTATAATCTAAATGTGTTTAATGTTATAAATTTCCCTCTAAGCACTGTTTTAACTGCATCCACAAATTTTGATGTAAGTTTTCATTATTATTCAATTAAAAAAATTCTGATTTCCTTTGAGCTTTCTTCTTTGATCTGTGGATTATTTAGAAATGTGCTGTTTTGGCTGGATGCAGAGGCTCACTTTTCATGCTTATAATCCTAGCACTTTGGGAGCCTAGGGAAGAGAATTGCTTGAGGCCAGAAGTTTGAGACCAGTCTGGACAACATAGCAAGACCCCATCTCTATGAAAAAAAATTTTTTTAAATAAAAATTAGCCAGGCATGGTGGCATGTGCTTGTAGTCCTACCTAATCAGGAGGCTGAGGAAGGAGGATTGCTGGAACCCAAGAGTTCAAGGTTACAGTGAACTATGATTGCACCACTGCACACCAGCCTGGACAACAGAGCAAGACCCTGTCTCAAAGGAAAGAAAGAAAGAAATATGTCATTTTATCTCTGAATATTTGGATATTTTCCAAATATTTTTCTGTAATTGATTCCTAACTTAATTCTATTATGCTCACAAATTATGTATGATTTCAATCTTTTAAAGTTTATTTAGACTTGTTTCATGAGCCAGTATGTACCTAACTTCATAAATGTTCTTTATACACTTGACAGGGAGGTGCCACCTGTCATCATCAGTCTTACACAAATGTGAACTTGGTCAAGGTGGTTGTGGTGATGTTTAAGTCTTCTAAATCTTTATGATTTTCTCTCTACTTGTTCTGTCGGTTACTGAGAAGTATTGAATCTCCAACTACAATTGTTGAATTTGCCTATTTTTACTTTCAGTTCTGCCAGTTTTTGCTTGATACATCTTAACGCTTAACGTATCTTAAAGCTCTGCTTTTAGGTGCGTTTGCCTTCTAGATGAATTGACTCTGATGACTGTGAACTGTCCCTCTTCATCTCTGGAGACAGTTCTTGTCCCGAAGGCCATTTGTCTAACCCTAATACAGGCAATGCCACTCTCTCTCGATCAGCATTTGCAGAGAGCATCTTTTACCTCCAACCTATTTATCCTTATATTTTACAGTGCTTTTCTTCCAGGTAACATACATTTAAGTCTTGATTTTGTTAAATTCATTTTGACAGCCTCAACCTTTTCATTGGAATGTTTAGACAATTTATATTTAATTTTATTATTGATATGACTAGGTTTGAATCTATCATCTCACTGTATTTTCTATTTTTCCAATCTGCTCTTTGTTCTTTTTTTCCTCTTTTCCTTTTGATCGAATATTTGTTGGTGCCCCATTTTGTCTCCTCTAGTAATAGACATGTCTCCACCTTTAGTGATTGCTCTAGTGTTTACAACATGCATCTTAACTAGTCACAGTCTGTCTTCAAATAACAGCACTTCAAGTGTAGTATGAGAACTCTAAACTTTATAATTTCATTTTTCCCATTCGTTATGCCATCATTGTTTTTCATTTTACTTATCAATTTATTATAAATTTCATAATATATCATTCTTAATATTTCAACTATCATTTTAAAAGTTTTTAAATAAGAAAAAATGTCATTTATATTTACCCATAGATCCACCGCTTCCAGTCCTCTTCATTTCTTTCAGTAGGTCTAAGTGTCCATCCAATAGTATTTCCCTTCAACGTGAAGAACTTCTTTTAAAATTTCTGATCGTGCAAGTCTCCTTGTGACAAATTTTCTTGGCTTTTGTTTGACAGAAAATATCTTAATTTTCCTTCATTTTTGAAGGATATTTTCACTGAATATAAATTCCAGGTTGACAGGATTTTTGTTTTGTTTTGTTTTGTTTCCTTTTGGCATTTCAAAGACGCCTTGCGTTGTTTCTGATAAGAAGTAGTAATTCTTATTTTCATTCCTTTTTGTTTAATGTGTCTTCCATCATGCCCACCTGCTTTTAAGATCTTCTCATTATCATATTTTCAGCAATTTATTATAATGTGCCTTGGTATGATTTACTCTGTGTTTATCCTTCTTGAGTTTGTGGATTTATAGTTTTCATCAAATTTGGATGAGTTTCAGGCATTATTCTTCAAATACCAGTTCTGTGCCTCCTTTTTTGGGATTCTAGTTTTACTCTGTTAGAACGCTTTATATTATCCCATGAGTCGTGGAAGCTCTAGTCATTTTTTTTTCACTTTTTCCCTCTCTTTGCATTATTTTTTATAGTTTCTATCATTCTGTCATCAAGTGCACTGATCTTTTCATCTGCGTCTCTAATATGTTGTTAAGCCCATCTGCGGTATTTTTAATTTCAGATCTTGTATTTTTCAGCTCTAAAAGTTCCAGTTGGTTCTTTTTTATAGTTTCTGTTTCTTTCTTTATTGTCTTCATGTTTTACTGTAAAGCCTTGAACACATTTACAATAGCTATATTAAAGTCCTTGCTTCTGTTTCCATTATTATTTTTTTTATTTCTGGTTCTGTTTCTATTGACTTCTTTCTGTGGTTGTGGGCCCTATTTTCCTCTTTCTTCCTGTGTCTAGTAATGTTTTATTGGAGGTGAACATTATAAGTGTTACATTGTTGAATGTGGTGGTTAATTTTTTGTGCCAACTTGACTGGGCCACAGGGTGCCCAGATACTTCGTCAGACATTATTCTGGGTGTTTCTATGAGGGTGTTTTGGATGAGATTAACATTTAAATTGGTACAGTGAGCAAAGCAGATTGCCCTTTGAGTAGGCCTCACGCAAACATTTAAAGGCATGAATAGAACAAGAGGCTGACCCTCTTCCAAGTAAGAGAAAATCTTCCTGCCTGACAGCCTTCAAACTGGAACATGGGCTCTTCCTGGTTCCCCGGCAGCCTGCCGGCCTGTGGTCTCAAACTGGAGCGTGAGTTCTTCAGATTTCGTGCTTCGCAGCCTCCATAATTGCATGAGCCAATTCCTTGTAATAAATCTCTGTTGGCTCTGTCTCTTTGGAGAACACTAATATATTGTGTCTGGACGTTGTTGCTGTCCTTTAAAGAGTGTTGTATTTTGTTTTGGAAGGTAGTTAAGTTCCTTGAGAATCAGTTTGATCTTGCTGAGGGTGACTTTTAAGATTGTCTAGGGTGTGCCTAAAATAGCTTTTACCCTAGATTTAGGCATATGTAAACTGTCTTGGCTCTCAATTGAATGCCTTGGGTATCCAGCAAGGCCTGTACATTCTAGCTGGTTGAAAATCTCACTTCCCCCAGCTCCAAGAATTGTTTCACTTGCAGTTCCCAGCCTTTAGTCTTTGCAGAGTTTCACACTGTGAAAGCAAAGTGTTTAGGCAAAAACTCCTGAGACCGCTAGGAAGATCTCGGGAGACGTTTGTTTATTTGTTTTCCTCTGCATGGCCTCTCATCTCTACCCCACAAAGTCCAGGCACCTCAACCTCCGCAAACACTGGTTTCTGTCTCCTCACCCTAACAAGATCACTGTGCTTTGCCTCAGTCTCCCCGCCCTGCACTCAAGTCCAAAAGTGCCTCCACGCAGACAGCCGACTCGATCCCATGACTCATCATATTTGCTTCTTTCTCTTGGGAACCACAGCCCTGTGCTCCCGATTGCCCGGTGTCTGGACAGCTGTTCCATATGTTGTGTCCAGTTTTTTAGCTCTTTATAGAGAACAGTAAGTCTGGCTCCAGCCACTTCACCATGGCCAGAACAGTCCACTTAGGGTATCTTTTTGAATAATCTCTCTTGAGGTTTTAGAGGGCATCTTCCTAGATATATTTAGTCAACTGAAAAATAAGATAAAGACATTGTCACATAGCTGCCAAAACATTACTTTTATCTCTTATAAAGTTTTATTAGAGAAAGCCGGCAAGCGACTTGCAGAATACTGAACTCCAAAATTAAAATGACTTCTCCATTCTAGACACAGGCACTGCCCGGGTGCCCATCTGCCTGGTAGGTCTATGCCGGGGGGGTGCAGAGAAGGTTCGCTGTGGGAAGCTCACTCCCTAGAGGAAGGGAGAAAGAAAAGTGCTGGCCTTCTCCTTCTTAGCTCACCAGTGACAGGTCACTCCACCTCCCCGAGGGCAGAGCGAGTGAGAGAAGCCAGGAGGATTATGCTAACAGAGGGCCCTCCACCTGGACGAAACCTCAGGGTGGGCAAAACACATATCCCCTCCCAGAAACCTGTTTCCTTCACAAATTTTTCTCGAATTTCCCTGTCCTACCCCAACACACAATCTTCTTACATATATTCTCCTATTTCTTTATTCCAGTAGTCTTTCAACCTAAAATTATATTCTAAATACATCCTGTAAAGTGTTTTTAAAAGCAGAAAAACAGGAAGATAGTGTGCTAGTTATCTGTTTTTGCATTAGGGTCTTCAGTCAAATTCAACGGCCAGTTAATATCCTCCCACATATCGCTTTAAGGGACAACTACCTTTGGCCAAATACATAAACCAGCAAGCTGAGAATGCAAGTATCAACACCATCGCTAGTTTGTTAATCATAACTGAAAATAAGCCGGGATTCATTGCTACTGCGGCTCTGCCTTGAGTACAAGGGTGCCACTGACCTCGGGCAATAACGACTGATGAAAAGTCAGGACATCGGTAAGTGAAAGGGGTCTTTGACACGAATGTGCAGGTGTTAATCACCTATGTCATCCAGTAGAACTCACAGGAAAGGTAACGTGTGTATCAACTGTATACAAGGCTCTTGCAAGTATCTATTCATTTTCAGATTATCTATTGTGAGTCTTGACGTTAATCCAAGTATCGACAGCAGTATTTCGATCGCGCGGTGTAGACACACACTTCCCGAAATCGTCACAATAAAAAGGATGGTGGCAGAAAATGGGAAATGATCTGCCGGCGGGGAAAGCCGAAAGCAAATAAGCTTCCAAGTAAAACGGAGCCTGCAGTGGCTATGAAGCGACATAAATAAAAACCACTGGCTGCAGAGCCATTTCTGGAGAAGGAAAAAACCGGCCACCGTGGCCAGACAGGTCAAGGCACAGGGTGGGCTCCGTCAAACAGAAGGTTTGTGGGACGCGACTCAACTGGCTTGTTGCAAGCTTTAGTGCAGAATTGCAATTTGTGATAAAGAAGGCCAAATGTGCAATGTCATGAGGCAAAGGATACATTAGGGAAATTAGGGGGGTGTGAATGAATACTCGAAGCTGCTGGAATTCAAGCATTTAAAGGATGGATCAAGGCAGGTGATCTTTCATTAGCCTCACAAATTTCACTTTTCTCCAAGTTGAAGCCATCTAAGAAATTCCAGTAAGCCACTGTGACTAAGAAGCGAAGTGTCACTCCAGCGTTTGGTCGCTTTGTTTGTTTGTTTCTGGGAACTGGGGTGGGATTGCAAATCACTGCTCCCCGCGTTATATCCTCCGGACAGCCCTAACTAAACACGGGCCCTGGGTAATTACCAAAGCGTTTATTTTCAGCGGTACCTGTCCTTTTTCCCTTCGCTAAATTATCATAGCGGTTTCATTCTTCAGTCTAGACTAGGCTGTTTCAAACAGACTGCGATACCCTCCTTGGAGAGAAGGCAGGAGCCCTTGCTCACCCTCTGCGTTTGGAAGTCCCTGGCTTCCTGAGCTACCTTTGAAGGGCGATTTATGTGTTTTAGGTACAATTCGGCGTACAGCAACCTCAAGAGGAGATTGTAAACACAAACCAAAGAGGGGTAATTCAACTATTTCACTCTGACAACAGCCAAAGAAACTCATGTGTGTCCTGAGAGACTCAGCATTGGCAATAAACCCTACCGGGTGCCATCCACCAAGCCCACCTCAAAGGGCTCAGGCTGCCACCACGCGCATTCCGTTTAAGGAGTCTATAACTCTTCCTTAGCCTAAGACACTAACATATTCTGGAATCATACCAATGGTGTGGTTCAAATTCTTTTTTTACATTTGAGAAGGAAATCCTGAAATATCAGGGTGACCTGGCAAGGCAACTTCTAAAAATAGATATTAAAACTAATTTACAAGTTTGTACAGATATTTTGTTTTTCATCGTGTACAGATGTTTTGTTTTTCATTTAATTAAACCCAATGCATTCTTCAGAATATTTTAACCAAAATTGATAGAAACAGTTAGGCGCTAAATGGGGAAAAAGTAAAACCCACTGCCAATGTATTTTGGTTCCTCTTCCACAGGCCCCGTAACAGGAGTCAACGTCTTTAGTTTACCCTGCAACTTTTGGGCAAGATATTTCCTTTTGGATTTCACGGGGAAATTCCACAAGGGAAGGAGCTTATTCTTTTTTTGTTCTGTCTCTCTCTCTCTCTCTCTCTCTCTGTTCTACATAAAAAGCAAAATGTAAAATCAGTTCTCCATAGTCAAAAGGAAATGAAGTATTATAGCAATTATCTGGGTCACTCAGGGGAAACCAATGTGTTAGAGGTGATTTGGAAAAAGTTGTTTTCTTTTTGCTTGAATTACATACAGGGTTGCTGCAATTACTTTACCATTTTGGCATATTATTTTCTTCTGAGTCATTGTACAGTTTTTCTAAGGCCAGAAATAGCCCGTCTTGAGAAGCATACGTATGTCCTTTTACATACATGCCATTTATAAACTTTAAAAAAATCTTCGCCAGTTAAATATATTAAACACACACACACACACACACACAGATACATATATTTACCACAGAACGTTGAGCTTCTTTATTTAGATAACTATTCACCCTCATTATTATCCATAAGGAATTTTACAATGTTTTTTCCCATTGCTACCTTAGATTGTTTCTGTTCAGTAATCGAAGAAAAGAATCTTTACTCCATCTAAATTCCTAGCTTCCTTCCTACCACAACAATTCCCAAATTAAAGTTGAGAGTTTACAGAATAGAAATGTCTGGTCTAAAGAATTTTCTGGCATTATAATGCTCTGTCAGATTAGAACTTACAAAGCAAAAAGGAAGCAATGAATTGATTCAACATATTTACTCAATCCTTTACTACTTAGTATTTATACAATGACAGGAACTCAGAATCATTTAATTCAGCTCTGCTAACTACCAGTTAGTTCCATACTTCGCTTTCTTCTACGGTATATTGTATGAGTGCAATGTAATCTAATGTAATGATAGATGGCTATTATTAAGTAGCAGGCAAGACCACTGGCACATATCAAGATGATACAAGAAAAGAGGACCTTTGTATATGAGTCACAAAATTCTTTTACTTATAAAAATTATTTGGTTCTAAACCACAAATGTCCAATAATAGTAAATAGGAGAACAAATTTCATAATAATATGATATTAGGAAGAAAATAAAAGTGTTCAAAAATGTTATCTCCTTCCTAAATGTTTATAAATTTTTAAATTCTAAATATAAAAGCAATACACAAATATTATGAAAATTTTAGAAAGTATAAAATATATTTGGAGAATTTAAAAATCACCTCTATTTTACCACCCAGAGAAAATCATTGTAAATATTTTGGTAAAAGCCTTTTAAGGTTTTTTCTGTGTTTATATGTGTGTATAGGCATGTGCATACATACATAATTAATATCATAATGTGTGCCTTATTCTATAACCTGCTTTTTTCCTCTTAGTATACAATGAGCATTTATCCATGTGATAAAATCGTCTTCCAAAACAAGTGGAGAGACCACATCACATAAATATGCCATAATTTATTTAAGCAATTCCTTACCACTGTCTTCTTAATCTGTTTCTAATTTTTCACCTTTACAAATATTGCTGCAAAAAACATTTTAGCATTTAGCTCAGAAATATTTTCTTAGGATAAATTCCTGGACCCAGAATTACTCTCAAAAAGAATATCAATATTTTAAGACTTTTGATAGATTTCCAAATTTCAGTCTAGAAAAGCTGTTCTAATTTACATTCCTACCAATATTTTGAGAGTGCACGTATACTCATCTTTTAAAATCCTTGCCACTCCAAAATATTAAAATTGATATTTCATTTTAATTCCTGTTTACTTGTTTATTGCCGAAGTTCAGCATATATTCCTATCATACTTCCTTTGTGACTGGCCTGTATATATCCTTTGTCATGTTTCCAACTAGGGTAAAGAATATTTTTTAAGTAAATTGCTTTTTAATGCCTCCTAATATATGAGACCAAAACATAAGTCAAAAGGTCTTAACTCTTCTTCCATTTAAAGAGGGAAATAGTGGATTCCCAGCTTTATTGCTTGCATTTAGACCTTAGTTTTGCAATGGTCACAGAGTGTTTCTTAATGACCATCAAGCTAGTTATGCTGATGACATTCTGCAACTCTGTATACTATGCCACATTATTTCTAATGCTATATCATATTATGCTGTGGTCCATGGACTACTTACATTTTGTTTTCAGCTGGGTCGATATATTTTAAAAGTAGTCACTGTAAAGGACTTCTGAGATTTTGGATCCACTACAGTGGAATTAATGCTCATTGTTATATCCCAGCTATTTCCTCTGGATTGCAGTAGACATATTACCTGAAAATAGGATGGAGTAGCGGGTGACAGCCCATTCACCTGTCTCTTCTCTCCACACACCAGTCTCTATCTCCAGGTGCAGGACTTGGTCACAGACCTTCTGTTTTCTCTCTACAGTCACTCCCAGTGGGTAACCTGGTCCCATGGCTTTAAGTATAACCTCTGCACTAACGACTCCCTAGTTTTTATGTCCAACTACAGGCTTTTCCCTGAATTCCAGACTCAGATATCGAACTGCCTATTCAACGTCTACACTTGGATGTCATACGGGCATCTCAAACTTAAAACATACCCAACAGAACTCTGACTCCACCCTGCCCCGCCCTGCCCTGTGCCCCTTCCAGCCTTTCTCTTCTCCCCCAGTTGATCAGGTCACAGACAGAGGGGTCATCTTGTGTATCCCTGTCTCTCACATCCCATTCCGCCTTGGCTCTGACGTCAGACATCCCAAGTCTGACCACCTCTAAGCACCTCCACAACTGTCCTCTTCAAATCCACCCCCAGCTTTGCCCGGAGGCCCCTGATTTCTTTGTTTCTAATTTTCGCCTCCTAAGATTTTACTTTCCATATAACGGTAGAGTGACCTCTTTAGACATAGATCAAATCATATCGCTGCCTTTTACGTACCTCCCGCAGGTTTCCCAACACGCTCAGGACGAGACGCAGACGCTTACGAGGCCCAGGTGATTTGATTTCTCTCCACCTTCATTCCCTCCCACTCTCCCCTTGCTACTTGCAGCCACCCAGGTCTCCGGGCTCCTCCCTGAAACACCAAGCGCATTCCCTGCCTCAGGGTTTTGTCCATTTCTATTCTCTGGCCTAGAACTCGGCACGGTTTCCTCCTCCGCTCGTAGTGTCTGCTCTAAGGCCACCTCCGGAGAGGAGCCTCCCCGACAACTCCGTCTGAGACATCAGTCCAGCCACCACCCGCTAGTCCTTCATGCTGACACACTCACCCTTGGGGCATTATTACCACATGATGTCATGTGTGTGCACACACATGTATGTGTAATGCAGACGCCACAAAGGCAGGGATTTCTTTGTTTTTTCACCCGTATCTCCAGGCCTTAGAACAATAGGACACACCCAATAAAAATTTGTTCTTCTCTCCCCTCCTATTGACCCTGAAACCTATACTAGAATCATACTGATCCATATTAAGAAGGCTGGATTATTTTTTATTACATTCTATATTTTTCCCAGTTTCTTCTGAAAGATTTAATTGCAACGTTTGTCAAAGTAAGTTGTCCACTGGTACAAAAAGAGGGTGCAAGTGATGAAAAGCCCATTTCCCCAGCGTCATTTGTCATTACACCCCTTTTACAGAACACTCAGAGGAATTCCAAACGCTCGTGGCTAATTTTCAACTGTGAGTTCACAAGTGACAATTATTCAGCGATAAGGAGAAGAACTGGGAAAGTCTATTTGTTGTTGCTTTTTAGCTAGTGTGTAATACATAGTATTTCACTTTAAGACAATAATATGACATAGCAAATACATAGGCTTATTTCAAACTATCAAAGGAGAAAACACTGATTTGTTTGCTCCATTAGCTGTAGCAAATCCAAAGGGATAATATACGAGCTCTTCAGTGTTATTTTTTTCTTTTACTCTTTTCTTATTTTCCCCATTCATCACTAAAACCTACGTAGGACCCTTACTAGCACCCCAAACTCTGAAATAGGCACAGTGTCCGTTCAGACAAGATCTGACTGGCAAAGGCTGCACCCCGGGTCCCGGTGGAGTTACAGACATGAGCAGAGTCCATGGAAGACCGTACCGATGGCTTAGGAAGGAAGAGTCGGAACAGAGCTCATGCGCTCTGACAGAGACACTGACATAAGCCCCTTCACACTGGTAAAACAAACAAACAAAACGACACTCAGCGCCAGCATTGCTGGGGCTGGTTCTTAACCCACATGTCGTTCCAGAAGCCACAGCTGCAGCCCACGTTCCTGCAGCACTGTTCACAGTGGCCGAGATACAGAATAAACCTAAACGTCTGTCAACAGATGAATGGAGAAAGAAAACGTGGTTGACGTGCACAATGGAATACTCTTCAGCCTTTAAAAAGAAGGAAATTCTGTCATTGGTGCCAGCAGGAATGACCTGGAAGGCATTATTTTAAGTGAAATAAGACAGGAACAGACATACGAATATCACTTCATCTCACTTATATGTGGAATCTAACAAATTCACAGAAGCAGAGAGTAGAATGGTGGTTACCAGGGGTCGGAAGGGAAAGGGGGCAGCTGGGAGACATTGGTCAAAGGACACAAAATTTCAGTTAGGCAGGAATAGCAAGTGCAAGAGATCTATCCTACAACACGGTGACTGCAGTCAATAACAATGTGTCATATACTCTTTTGAAAACTCAGTATTTTATTTTGAAACATAGAAGCTTAATTCCATTCTTTGGCTCTTTATTCTTCATGGAAACATGGGTGGCGAGTGTTGGACATGGTGCTTGCCCGGCTCCCACCTGCCATCCCAGCCGCCCAGGGCAGGCGGACCCGACCTTCCCTCTTCAGACTCTCACCCTGGGCAGGCGTGTTCCTGTTCCCTGCTAGCACTAAGGTCCAATGAAGCAAACTTGTTTTTGTTTGTTTGTTTGTTTCCGGAAAGCCATCTGCTTGCTAAAGGGCGATGAGACACTGATGCCATCGCTAATCTGCTTGTTCTGCACAGTTCCTGGTGGAGGCGGGGGGCGCTGAGGGGGAGAGGGGTGTTGCATTGATTGTTCGCTCTGTGCCTCTCCTGTGCTCTCCTCCAGCCTAGTGAACGCATTGCAGCGTTCTCAGCCACACACAACCACTAGCTGATTCCTATTTGTTATGCAAACCCCGTTTTCTTGGGTTTACATCTGTCTAGAAGGCTAAGAAGCCATGGAGCTTCCTCATTGTCTTAGGCAAATTCACTGCGATGTGGACTCTGCGTTGTTTTTAGCTGACAATCTGATTTTCCTTGGTTAGAAAATCGCCTAGTTCTATGCTAAAGGCAACTGAGTAAGGGTAAGTGCTTAGTTATTTTTAAAGTTTCCTTTTCTCCTTATTTATATTTTCCTTTCACTGTGACTTTTTTTTTTTTTTAATAAGACAGGTTCTTGCTCTGTCATGCAAGCTGGAGTGCAGTGGTATGATCACAGCTCACTACAACCTCAACTCCTAGGCTCAAGTAATCCTCCTGCCCAGCCTCCCAAGTAGCTGGGACTACAGATGCACACCACCATGCCCGGCTAATTATTTTACTTTTGTAGAGATGGGGTGTCTCTGTGTTGCTCAGGCTGGTCTTGAACTCCTGGCCTCAAGGAATCCTCCCACCCCGGCCTCCCAAAGTGCTGGGATTACAGGCATGAGCCACTACACCTGGCCCTTTTGCTGTGATTTTTATGAGGAAAAGAATATTGATATCTGGGTGCTCTGAAATTAGAAATACTTTTACTATTTCTTTTTACTGATATTATCAAATTTCAGTTTTATACTAAAGTTATAGGGAAGACGTAATTTTCTCCTAAAGGCTTTTTTTCATATGATTGCAATAGTGGATAAAGTAACTTTGATCATAACAGAAGATTTGCTGATGGCTCATAGCAAAGATGTTTCATCAAAAAGAGAAAAAATAAAAGGTGCATAAAAAGAGGACCTCTCTTTTATCCTCAGAAGCTAACAGCGAGGTTGGCTTTGATGTCATTCCTAAAATTAGTTTCTCTTAAATAGTTCTATTCTTTACAAAAGCGGTCTCTTTTTCATCAGTTTGGTGGTTTTGTCCACCTTCTTCCTCCCCCCACTGTTACCACGTGTAATCTAGACTATTCTGGGATCTTCCTAAGATTACCCAACAGCTGTGTCTGAGCCACATTAGGGCATGTGTACCCTAAAGTCATGTGACACATGCCCGTAGGTATGTAACACATGTAGCATCTTTCTAGATGCATCAATTTTACTTAATGATTAGAGAAACATTTAATTTTCAATTGAAAGTATGTTGCAATATTTTTATATTGAAATAGAATGAATGTTTTGTGAGTAGAGTATAAAATTCATTTGCATATCAAGATAAAACACTGGCCTCCAAGAATATCCCAATTTTTGCAAGCTCAAGACCTACAGTTCAATTAAGTTTTTCTATGGATAGATTTTTCTTTTTGTCTCTCCCCACCTACACCATCTCCAGCTTTTGCTCGAGTATCTAGGATGTTCTATGCTCAGCACCAGAGGTGTGAGGTATCACAGGGATGAAAGCAGAAACAGAAGCACCTCGATGGTCTCGATCCAAGAGAGTTGAAGTTCTGGGAGAAGAAAAAGAATCTGGGGCATAGACAGATATTTGGGGAGAATTTCCATGGCTGAAATTTCAGTTTAGGGGAATGGTGTTTCTTCCTAAAACCAGATTTTTTAAAAGTCTGGCCTAATGGGAGAAGAAATAGAATCTCTGAGAAAGCAGAGAAACACTCATGTGGGTAGGGACTGGGGTTTTCTCAGCAAAACCTGAAACCCGTGCCAGGGGACAGAATGCCCCCGCCACCCCATGCCTCAGCACTAAGTAAACCCTGGAGCTCAGACACAACCTGGGGAAGGAAGGAACCCTGAATTACTAAATTCAAACTTCTTTCACCCTGATGGAAGAGGGAGTTTAGAATAGCAAGTGATTTGCATTAGAGGACAATAACATTATATTCCTTGCTGTCCTGTGTGTGAAGACTGATATTAGTACCATGGCATCGACTGATTAAACTATCAAAATATATTTTAATACATCAAAGGTTTTTTTTTTTTTGTATTATGTGCTTAGGATCATTTGATATACAGCCGGGGATAGTGTGAACAGAATTCCTGCTCTGGAGAAACTGACAGTGCATTGAAGACACTTGGCATATATACCAAAAGTTTTAAAGTGGGCAGGAATTGGCTAGTGGATGGTGGGGGGGTGGAATTCCTCTTCCTGTGGGGGATGTGGCACAGAACAGTGCACAGGATGATATAAGCATGGCAGTTCCGTGCTGAGTAAATGGGGCTTTGCCTTAGCCTGTTCAGACTGCTGTAATAACAAAGCACCCTTGACTGGGTGATTTATCAACAACAGAAAGTTATTTCTTACAGTTCTAGGCACTGTAAAGTCCAAGGTCAAGATGCCAGCAGATTCAGTACCTGGGGAGGACTCATTCTTCCTAGACTGACTTCTCACTACGTCCTCACATGAAAGAGCAAACAAGCTCCACAGGCCCTTTTATAAGGGCACCAATCCCAATCATGAGGGCTCCACCCTCATGACCTAATCACCTCCCCAAAGGCCCCACCTCTTAATACTATCGTGTTGGGATTAGGTTTCAACACATGAATTTCAGAGGGACGCACACATTCCCCAAAAGAATTTCTAAAAAGGTTATCAAGAACTGGGTTTTCAAACTATTTGGTAGCATAAATGTTTATGCAGATCGGAGTAGAGTTGCTCTAGGTGAAGTGCTGTTTCTCTGCCCCCCCCAACACCTCTGAGGCATCCAGACAGAAGCAGTGGGGTTCCGCGGGGCACGGTTGAGACCACTGTCAATGTTGCCTGTCTAACTCATTTCCTGTGTGAGGGATAAAGGTAGATATGATGTGATTTCTTAAGGTCACCCTGGCCCCACCGTGCACTGGCCCTGTGTGTAGCTCTCACTGGTAGCCAGCATTTATCCTCTTGCTTCTCTATAAAAAGATTGGGCTTTTTCCCTTTCAAGGCAAAATACCAAAAATCCTGAGTGTTTTGGAAAGAGAAGAAACACAATTCCTAGTCATCCTCAGCTACTTAAATGAAAGTAGGATTGGCAGGAAAATGTAAAAATGAAAATTGCCAAAACCCTAACTTCAAATTAAATCTGAGCTTCCAAGAGCCTCTCAACCTGACTCTTAAAAGAATTGCTAGTAAAACCACATCCTATCATTCTACTTGCCAGGCTTACGATGGCAGCGATACAAACAATAAAATAGTCGAGGGGTGGGCAAAGGAAAGCAGAATTCATACAAAAATCCAGCAGCCTGGTCCTGGATAATTGGGAGCTGACCGTAAACACCTCAGCTGTCACACGGCAACGCTGGCCCTTGGGTAAAAATATTTTATTGGCAAATTGTTTCATTTTAGGAAAATTATATCTGCTTTCAACAATTGGAAGTTTGTTTCCCAAAATGATTTTCAGGCTAGCACAAGAATGTGAATAATGATAAGGCCCAGCACAGAGAACACAGTCTCTGCTTGGCACGGGACCTCGTACTCGTGGCATTGAACATATACTCATTAAAGTCTGTTTAGTTATTCTGCAAAGAACCTCCTACTCTGTCTCCTGCCCCAAGAATGAAATTCCATAGTACGCTTCTTTTCCTTCATTAAAATAAAACTGCCACTAAAGGGCAGTCACATATTTAAACCAAACTGAACTCTTAAAACGTTGAACTTGAACAGTGAACACCTGACATTCTCAAAAGCTGTTTCCAACATCTTCACGAAAGCTCACGTTGTGGGGTATTATTTGGTGATATGATAAAAGTAAATGTAGAGTTGGCTTGCAAGTGTGTTTTATTGGGCATTCAGAGGATGGATATAAAAAGTGTGTGGGGGGAGAATTTCATGTAAAAATCTGGATTTCTAGATTCTCTTAAAATTGGACGACATGGCAAAGACATTCCTACCCGGCCTCAATCAGCCAGAGCTCTGTGAGGCTTCTCTTCCCAGATGGGCACCAGCCTACCCATCCACCTCATTCTCTGCCCGGACCACTCCATTTATTTGCAGTTGCTTCCTGGGACTGGTTAGGCATTTGAGTTTATGACCCCAACAGGAGAATATGTAACTATTCACCTAAAATGTACAATGGTCCCGAGTAGCAAACAAAGGTGGTTTGAGTGGCTGGCACTGGCCTTTCCGTAGATCAGCTCGCCAGCTTCTGACCAAGTCCACACACATGTCGTAGCTGCCTAACGTGAAATTCAAACTGGTGTTTCAGTGAAAGGAAACATTATTTTATTTGGTTTGCTTTCACATTCTCAAAACTGCTCATTCTTAAACCTACGAATGGCAAGAATCTTCTGTGTCCTATACAAAATTTCTTGAAGACAGAGGGATACAGTTTTTAAGAGATCAATTTTAGAAATTTATCAAAAGAAAGGGAGATAGACTCTCACTGAGTCCCATTAGAAATGCTCCTTAGCGGGAGTTCTCCAGGTGTGCTCCGCCAGCCCATCCCCGTCACCTGGACACTTCTCAGAAATGCGCACTGGTGAGCAGCGCCCCAGACCTACTGAGTCGGGCACTGGGATGGGGCCCAGCAAGGTGGGTTTCAACAAGCCTTTCAGGCGACCCGACGCACACCAGAGTTTGAGAAGCCCTGGTCCAGAGCTTTCCTGCCAGGGCACACTGATCTCCTCGGCCCTCAGGGCCAGGACAGGGCCTGGAGCGCTCAGAGCCCCCAGGACGCAGCCCCTGGCATCGAGCCACCTCATTGAGGGTCGTCACCTTATGCATTCCCGGCTTGTCCCCAGAGGCAGCAAGCGGGTTGAGCAGCATCCAGCGCTTCTGGTCCCACCCAGAGTGGTGCTCCAGCACGAGCGCCGCTGCTTCCCAGCCAGCAGCCACTTGAACAAGGGCTGTGGCGCTGACAAAGTTCGCGTCCCCTGTGCCCAGGTGGAAGGGAACAGAGCTCAGGGCGCAGAGCCCATGAGCCAGGCGGGGTGGGAACTGGAAAGTCAGGAAGGGACAGCAGGGCAGGGCTCCTCGCCAGCTCAACTGCAGGCGGTGACCCTGACTCCGAGCCTTCACGTGGGTTGAATTTCTGCACCTGCCGGTAGCTGACGGTTCCTCTCGTGCGTGAGGACTACACCAACAAAACATACGCAGTCCCAAAGTTGGAGCTTAATTGGTTGGAAACACTCGATATGAAAAGATTCCATTTGATTTAGAATTCATGTATATTTGCATAAGAAAGTTTCCATGAAAGTGAAGAAAGATTATGAAATCATTTAAAATTTTCTTTCAACTTTTGTATAGTTTTGATTGGACAATAAATGATCCCACAAATTATTTTGAATTGTTTCTCATCAATGAGAAACATTTAATAATTGAAGATTCTTTTCATCTACACATCTTGATCAAAAATTTCATGTGGTAACTTCAAGTATTAAACCTGATAAATTAAAACAAGCTCCAATTTCTCATTAAAACTTCTGAAAATATTTTTATTTGGAGGGACTTTACAAATTCTGTTTAATATCTGTCCTTTAATTGTTTTTTATTTTTCTCATAATTATGCAAAGAAAATAAAATGGATTTCTCACTGAGATCCATATAGACACACCCACATTTCATACAGCACGTCCCAGAAGGCCATGCAAATGTTATGTCTGTGACGTTTCCCACCATGCCATGGAATCGTACCTTATTTGAAGTTTTAGTCAAATGCAATGTTCATCAATAGGCTGACGATAGGCAGCCCCGACAGGTGAGACTCCGGTAAAGGACCTGGGTCCCCATTCCAGCGGCATCTCCTTTCATCTTCATCTGTACTTCATAAATTCCAAGAATGGATGAAATTTCCATGAAGCAAAACTGAGAAAGTGTTTCTTTTGCTATTTGATCATTTGGGAAAGTATACAGAAAATAGCTCCTCCCAAACAGTAGTTCTTAACACTTCCAAATGGAGGTGGATTGAAAATCCGAATAAAGATTAGAAAGAATAGTGCACATTTTATCGTAATGAAATTTCAAGGGCTCCGTGGACTTGCCAGACAGCCCCCATCTGTCCACGTGGCCACGCCGGCTCCCGACATGTGAGCGGAGGGGCTAGTGCCCAAAGCTTTGTCTCCCCACCCCCACCCAGCGTTTCTGAACAAAATTTATAATGATGATATCTCACCCATGATAGCTTAGAAGGACTTTCACATGTACAGACTCTCTGGAGTCTCACAACAGCCCAGAGGGGTGTACGAAGGTATCATCCACTACCTTTTTTTACAGAAGAGGAAACTCAAGGTCACAGCTCGACTCCCTCTTGTAAAACCTAAAAGACCAATCAATACAAAAAGACTTTTTTGCTTTAGCCCACAAATACTCTGGGCCTTGCATTGTTACTATACATTATTTTTAACAAGGCCATGATTCTTTTATAATTATTTCATTTGCATATTTTAATCAATTATCCTAGAATATAAGCTTCTAACACATTGGGTCTGATTTACTTATACTTATCTATGTTGTAAGATCTTCACTGCAATTTCTTTTTAATCGTAACTTGACAATCAGAGTACTAGATGTAACAGGAGAGGAAAATAATAAACTCGGTCGTCCACCGAATGTTGTGGAAAATGCATCAATATCAGTCATCAATAGCCTTCGCTATAGGCACACGATCACAACCATCACAGCCTAAAGGGACATTAGATTGTTTCAAAGACAGATGATTTATTTTATGATGTTAGTTTTAGTGTTTCCTTCAGGTGATCTAATAGTGCTATCCAGACAAATGTTAAAGTAAGCTCTCTTTTCACCATTATCTGGAACACAAAAGTTTTAGAAGTATGAATATATTAGTAATGATTAACAATGTTTCTAAACAATTTGCTTTGCTTCAAACAACTGAACAGTCAACATTATAAAAAAAAAAATCACTGCAATAAAAGAACTCATCTGGTAAAACTTCTACACATTGCTGATCACAATTTTATGAAAACGTGTGGTCAGGCTGCCCCACATCAATTCAGGGATTGCAAGGAGCAAGTTTTCACCGACACCTTCTGCGGGAAAGCCTCTCCCTGCTTCTCTTCCCCTTCCTGCTCCCATTATCTTCCATACTCTGGAAAATTTTTGAGGATATAGAGACATGTACTTGCCATTCCGTCAAAGAATTTTAATGTAGCCTTCAAAAGGGATATTTATATTTTAAAAGAGAATTTCGCGGAATAAAAATTCTTCAGCATTCAGAGGAAGAATTATTGAATACTGGAACTTGAGACACTGTCGGGCGTGGGAGAGACCTTGGCGGCAATAGAAACCTCACGTCAGAGCATGCGCAGGACTCCCGCCGGTAAGGTTAACCCTGAGTCCCAAGCCGCTTGGAAGCCAATCTGAGACGATGCAACACAAAGCACAAGATAGAGGGGACACCATGGCTTTCGCAAAGGAAGACCCCCATTCCTTTTCTTCCTTTAAACTATGAAATTCTTTCTTTCTTGCTTGCTTCTTTTCTTCCTTTTTTTTTTTTTTTCTTTTTTCTGGAGACAGCGCTCACTATAGTGCCCAAGCTGGTCTCAAACTCCTGAGCTTGAGTGATCCTCCTGCCTCAGCCTCCCAAGCAGCTGGGACTACAGGCGCACAGCACTACGCCAGACTAAACTATAACAGCTCGCAATCTCATGGGATGAATGTATTCCCAATGGCTAGACAGTCCAATCAAATGTGATCTTTAGTCGTTTCTCTCGCCTTCATCTTTTTAGGCAACCACATGGAGGAAGATGTTGCCCAAAGTGACTTTCTGCATAAACCCTGCTGGGTGCTTATGTGTTCAAATCCCAGCTCTGTTGCTTATTTGGACGACTTTCTTAACACCTCTGTGCCTCAGTTTCTGCATCTGTGATATGGTGATGATAATGGTACCTGCCTCCTAGACTTGGTGCCAGGATTGAGTTCATACCTGTCGATGCTCGGCTTGTAGAAGACCTCGGCAGATGCCGTCTGTGTTTGTTGCTGCCGTTGTTAATCAGCTCACACGTCTGCTGCCGCCATCCTGCCAGCTGACCTTCCTCATGAGCTCCCTGAACGAAAAACCTTGAGGCTGCAATCACATTGGCCTCTTTTTGCTGAACCACAGCCCACAGCGGCCACCCCAAGGGAGCCTTGCCAGCTCTTTCTGCCACTGTCCCCAATACTCCTGCCCTGAGTGACAGCCCCATCACGGCTGCCACCTTGGGGCTTCTCTCCAGGAATGGCAATGACCTCTCTCTTTCTCTGCTTTGAAAAGAAAGGAAAAATCATAAAACCTGCGTGTGGGGTACACACCTGGATTGCGTTCTCTCTCTCACTGATTCCCTGCCTGGGGAACCAGGAAGCCCAGAATCTCTGAGTCGCAGCCTCTTCCTCTTCACTGTGGAACTCAGTGGGGCTCTCTCCGCAGGCCGAGGGGCTGGGGCAAGGAGCTGAGGCCAGCCCAGAAGCCCTGGCACTGCGCCTGCTCCCCGCCTGCCGGGGAACACGAGCACGCACACTGCTGCAGACTCCGAGCTGTTATCCTACAGGAACCCTTTCAGTTTCCAAAGGCACGTCCATGTCCCCAAACCCCAACTGACCCTCAGTCGTACAACCTTTCAGCAGGGGCAAAATCCTCCTGGCACCTAGATTATCAATCAAAGAGCTTTAAAAAAATCTCTCCTTGCCAGAGCAGATCTGGATTTCAGGCCACCCTGAATTTACAGCGGTACGGTTACATTTGAAATTGATTCCATAATTTGCTTAGCAAATGTACCTTTTTATTACGGTTTACCTTCGCTAACATCAAAAATAATTTATTCAGCCAGAAACATGCTGGGAAGAGAGATGCAATCTGGCATCATGTTCTCTCTTCTCCTCCTTAAATTTGGCCTCAGACTTCTGGGTCATTGAACATGCCACATTCTCTCTGGCCTCTGAGCCTTTGCAAGTGCCGTTCCCGCTGTTTGCAAATCTTCTCAACTTTCCACCCACCTTTTTTCTTAGCTTGTCCCTGGCATCCTTTGGGTTTCAGATTAAATGCCACCCACACACCCATCCACCTAAGGCCTTCCCTGGCTCCATGACGTAGGTGAGATTACCTTGCTGTCTGTCCCCATCAAATCTTGTACCTCTGCTGATGTCAGCCTTTGATACGATCTGTTGTGATGGATCTTCCTTGTTCCACGTCTGAAAACTCAGGCAGATGAGGATAGTGTCACCTCTCATGCCTATCGTCCAGCCTCCCACATGCACACAGTAGGCACTCCAAAAAAACCTGTGAACAAATGAATAAGTGAGTGAATGAGAAGGCACTAATGGATTTAACATTTGCTTAAAACAAACCACAAAATAATACATTCATAGCTTATCCCTGTCTATATACAATATCCTTGAAATTTGTTACTGGGAACTTGACGGCCCTGTGGTGATGCAGAAAAATGTTTCCACCCTCTAATTGTCATTTGCTAGGCTGCAGAATAATGGATATTGGTAAATTACACCATAGCAATACAAATCAGCTATCTTTTATTTTTTAATGGAGGCTTTGCCTATATAATGCAGTATCGAAATACAACATATAGGTAAAGTTGCTGCCCAGATTGGGAGAGTCACTTTAATTTACAAACAAGAGTTTCTCATTCCATTAGTTGCAGAGAACAGCATAGGTGACACACTTCCCCGGGGAAGCATGCCGGGGCTTGACTGCAGCCCACGAGGACGGAACTCGTGCTCAAGGGCCTCACCGCTGCTTCCCACCGACAGTGCCAAAAGGCACACGGTGGGGTTTTTGCCCGTCATGTATAGACTGAATCCGTAAAAAGCTGTGAAAAACCAACCAGAAGGACAACCCAAAATAAATTTAACAACGAGCACAGATCTGCGAGGAAACTCCTTTGTAATGTTTTCCAGAGCACTACAGTTTTTGAGCGTTACATACAGGAAAATATTATATGGAGGAAAAGTCACTTTACAAGCCTTCAGATGCGGCCTTTTCTACTTTAATGAATGTCCTATATAAGGAAATGTTCGATATAACAAAGTTTCACTGAACTGTATTTTTGGAATAAACTGCAGTTACTTTAGACTTTCAGCTTTAATCTTGTGAGAAATATATTTCTAAATACCTTTGGCAGGACATTCAAGGTTTCTTTCCTTTCCAATATGGATTTTAACTGAGAAGGCCCAGCCAAGCTCACATTTGTGGTATTCTTCGGGTTAATTAAAAGTAAACAAATTGACAAAATATCAAATGAGTGCTGAGGGCATTTCTATTCAGTTATTCTAAAGAACTGAAAAACAGGGTGCGTGTGAATTTTACCCAGTTTTAAATTACCCTCCGCATTTAAAAACCACCTGGATGGGTTCAAGAAGCAATGTGGGACGGAGAAAAATATGAATTAATGAAGACCACATTTTGGTGATAGGCCTATAAATAAAAATCTTTTCTATGCATATCGTTGGCATCCGCAGATAGAGCAGGGCTAATGTAAGCAGACACAGATTTCTAAAGTCTTTTTATGAAAAATGCGGTTTCTCCCTGCTTTCTTTGCTATGCTAATGAATGCCAGGGAGAGTATAAGCTGCATTTTAACTTTTTGTTTACATAGTTGCGCATGTGCTGAGAAAGTTCCCAGGGACTATCACTTACCACGCATACTTGAAAGGTCCAAACTCACACAATTAATCACGCTTTAAAAAATAATTTGGTTTCCCACATTCAAGATAATAGGCCTTTGTTATTTTTAACAACTTTGGCATATGCGATACATAATAATTGCTTACACCATAGCAGAGCCTTCGTTACAATAAATCGTTCAATTTAATAGGTCTGAGTTGGGATACGCTGCCGATTCTCCTAGATGGTGAGATATTTCTCCTCCCTGGAAGTATGTCGGAAAAAAACCAAAAGCACATTTCTTTGGATTTTCCACAGGGAAAATCTACTTAAGTGAGTTCATTCAAACCAAAGCATCTTTTTCAGGCAAGAAAGCCGAAGGCATCCAATTAGAAAGAGAACACTAAGCGTTGGAATGTTGCGATTAAGCTATTTTGTAATATTTTTGTGATAATGACTTATCACCAGTGTCCTCATTATAATGTTTAAACATGAGCTGTTAATTTCATATTTCATTTCTGAATCTAAATATTGCTTTAAAATATTATTGACAATTTCACATGTTGCTATTGTCTCAGCAAAGTTTTTAAAAGAAAACTTTAAAAAGAAAAGTATTTCTTTCTTTCAAAAATTTTAATGCAATATTCCCGCTTTGTAAAACCAGCAACCAACGACCTACTTGAAATGTGGCAATGGTAGAAAGAAGGCTAAAAGGGGGTCACCGTATCTATGGTCAGTGTCTTTCACATTTTATCTCATCCAAGTTCCTCATAACCTGTGAAGAAGGCGAGGCCGGCCCCTAGCACCGAGAAGCCGGGAGCAAGACAGCAAATGGAAGCGCACACGTGTAAACATTTAAGTTCTACACAAGCTAACAAGTTGTTAAATAAAACACTTAATATGTTCTAGTCTCCTGCCCGAACAAATATATCTTCCTAAAACAAAATTGAAAAATACGTGTAAAGCGATGGTTTGGATATGACTGAAAGTTGACAAAATATCAAAGAAAACCAACCGAATTTAAATTTTATTGTGCACATCTGGGTTGATGAGCCAGCAATGCTTGGGTAATAAAACACCATCATTGATGTCGACGTTATATGATTATCTCAGAAAATTCCCGTGAATTCTCTATCTATACTGCTGTGATCCAGGTTTTCGTAGAGTTGCATTCCACTGGCAGACAACACTGAGCTTCAGAGACTTTCTTAAGTTCTTGAAGTTCTTAAATAGTTTCTTATTCACTTTAATTTGAAGAAACATTGCTTTGCTGTGGCAGCAGCAACTGTCAATAAAAATGTAAAATTGTTGATAATATTTTTAAGCGATATTTAGATTCAGAAATAAAATGTGAAATTAGCAGACTATGTTCAAACGTTATAATAGGAATACTGCTGATAAAACGTTATCTCAAAAATATTACAAAATAGTTTAATTGCAAGATATAAATGTCTTTTGCTTTTGCAGATTTTCTAAGTATCTTAAGGCAGTATGTATAACTGTACAGTATCTCTTAAGTTTTTTTCTTTTAAAAATTTTATTGCTAGGATAGTATAAAGAGAACTGAAAATAGTAGTGTTAAACACTACTGAAAATAACAGCTCAATTTGTTCCACTCTCTCTTCAATTGAGACCAAAACTGGCTTTCCTATAGCCGAAAAATAGTCTATTGAAATTAGTTTTGTAAATATTTATACACAAATCTTTTTCTGCATGATCAAGGAAATACTTTAATTTCTTATAATTTCTTTCTATTTTAAAGAAATCTCACATATTTTGTATATTTCATATGCAGTTTCTTATAATTTAAATTTTTCTAAAATTTATTTTAATCCTTTTAGAAATGAAGTAGCCAAACACAATTGGGGGTAGAGGCAAGTAATTATCTTTTGCTAATGTTATGAATAGCAAGCAACATGGGTAGCACACATTCAAAATTAAATTTGTACTTCATTTTCTACTAAAAAGCAAAATTTGATTTTTATTTGAAGAGCATTTCAGTATGATTTTTGAAATCCAGTTAAACTGAATGATATTTACTTTTTTATGTATTTTCTTCCCCCACTTTCTTATCCAATAAGTTAATGACCTAATTTGAATTCTCCATCCCAGAGAGAAATCATTTTTTTTATTATTTTTAATTCATATTATATGTTAAGCCATTCGATTAACAAATTTGAAAATCATTCTACTAAATGTAAAAATGTTCATTTTTCTAATAAATATTAGCACTACAATAAGCCTCATTGTGTTTTGCTAAATATTGGACACATAATATCACCTTTCAATATTCTTTTAAGAACATTATAACAATGTCCTATAATTTGTTCTATATTCACTTCTTTGCCAAAAAATCAATCGTTTATCATTTACTGAGTTTCATTTTTCAGTTCTAATATTTACTAATTTTGTGTGCACGTGACATTTCATGTTCTTTTAATTGAGAATGCGTTTCTAGTCACAAATATCTTCATCTGCCAAAACCAATCCTGAACACTGGTTGAGAAATGTAAAACAGTAGTAACAAGATACTTTGTCTTTGAACTTACACTATAATAGCTTCTTTCCCAATTTGAAAGAATTTGGGTTTAAAACGAAATGTAAATGTTCTGCTCTGTTTATTTAATGGAAAATTGTAATTGTTAATTTAAATCAGACTGTGCTTTGCTGGAAACACTCGTGTCAGGATATGACAACCGTTTTCCAGAATCATCATCCCATAAACAAAGTAAAGGTCCAGAGATTTTGACTTTCTTGCCCAATTTTTAGATTTTATGAATGTAGTTCTCTTCAACTTCTGATGAGCAGGCCAAAGTCACATATGCTTTCTCTGAATTACAAATTTGCTCTGAGTAACTTTCTCTTTCATTCTCCTTGTTTTGACCAGTGGATACCGCTTCATTTAATGAATAACTTGACATTGCTGAGTTTTATCAGTTCAAGTTGTGGATCTGATAAGAATAATCTCCATGCTCATTTTCATTAAATCTCTTTTTAAATAAAGAACTTGTAACATCCTCCTTGGCAAATTTTATGTGGGTCACGCCTACAAACGTCTGCTTGCTTTCCCAGCTTCCGGCTATTTACATTTGAAGTGTTAATTTGAAATGTTTGTTTCTGCATTTTAGCTTTTATTCTAAGTTCCATTTTGTATCTGATATTTTTGTCGTGATTTCAGACTGAACACATTCCTGATGACCTAAAGTGGGGATCAGCAAACTCGATCTCTAAAGAGCCAGGAATTGTTTTCGGCTTTGTGGGCCATGGAGTATTTGTAGCAATTACTCAACTCTGATGTTGGGGTATGAAAACACACATAGACAAGACATAAAAATATGGGCATGGATGTATCCTGATAAAACTTTATCTATTAAAACAAATGATAGGCTTGGTGTGGTGGCTCATGCCTGTTATCCTAGCACTCTGGGAGGCTGAGACGGGAGGATCACTTGAGCTCAGGAGTTCGAGACCAGCCAGAGCAAGAGTGAGACCCCTTCTCTGCCAAAAATAGAAAAATTAGCCATGCGTGGTGACGCGGGCCTGTAGTCCCAGCTACTCAGGAGGATGAGGCAGGAGGATAATTTGAACCCAAGAGTTTGAGGTTATAGTGAGCTATCATGATGCCACTGCTCTCTACCCAGGGTGACAGAGCAAGACTCTATCTCAAAACAAAACAAAAAAAACAAATGGCAGACCAGATTTGTCCCACAGGTAACAGTTTACTGATCCCTGATCCAAAGGATGAAAAAATAAAAGTGTTTCCCAAGTGTAAAAAAATTCTAAATGTAAATAATTTAAAATTATTTTTCATGTTTGTTATTTTCCCCTAAAATATTCAAAAACATATAGTAAAAATGAATGACAAAATAAAAATTAGAATCAATATCAGAATTTAAATCAAAATAAATACACTGAAATTTTAACTGAATCTTCAAAAATATAATTACATCTTATTAAATGGTTTTATAAAAATAAAACCATTCACAATGAAAGTGTTAAATTTCCATCTAGCTGCCAACATAAAGAATCAATGTCATGCTTCGCATGTTTTGTCTAGACCTACATTATATAAGTTTTAAAGGAATATGAATTATGTAACATTGAAAAATGCTGTTCAGACACTGTGCACAATTCGTGCACGTACTTCACTAATTTATGACTGCTTCCAGATCCAGGAATCAAAATACAAATGTATGAGTCGCTCTGGCTGCCATAACAAAAACCACAGACTGGGCGGCTTCAACAACAGAAATTTATTTCTCACAGTTCTGAAGGCTGCGAGGCCAAGGTGCAGCAGGGCTTGGTTTCTGGTGAGGGTTCTCTTCCTGCCTTGCAGACTGCTGCCTTCTCTCTGCGGCCTTTCTTCTGAGCGTGCAGGGAGAGAGGCAGACAGATGGACCGTGCAAGCTCTGATGTCTCTTTTTATAAGGACACTAATCCTAATGGATCCGGGTCCCACGCTTATGACCTCATTTAACCTTAATGGCCTCCTTATAGGTCCTGTCTCCAAATACGGTCACATTGGCGGTTCAACATACGGATTTGAGGGGACACAATGCAGTTCACAGCAATGAGGAAAATCAGGAATATAAACTCGAACGCTATTGGGAAACAACACTTCATTATTAAAGAAACTATTATATTCACGCCACCCAAGAGAAAGAATTTGCTAGGTTAATTTATTTTGTCTCTTACCTAGGTATTTTTGTCCCACTCCTCCAAAGCAGTGTCTGTCTCTGACATTGGCAGTGGTACAATCTACAAGCCGTCATGGCATTAAGACACTGGGGCCTTTTGTTTCACGAACGCAGCGCAAGAAATGTGGAGAAACATTTTCCTGAAACTAAATGGTGTTTATGATATATGGGATTCTCTAAAGGGTGGGCCCAGGTGAGGTGCCCCTCTGGCCTTGTCTCATGCAACTGCTTCTGAAAGCATTGTACAGAGGAATGCAAAGGGTCATACAACTTGTTTAACCTTGAAAAATATCTGAACCAAGACCAGGGCTAGGTTACATTTTTAGAACCATATTTAACATTCATGGCAGGATGCCAGTCCCTTATATAGATCAGTATTAAATATATCTGAGCAGGGACGGAGGTTTGAATCCCATTGTGTGGTAACAACTTGGGGAATGAGACCTAGCACAGCTTATGGAATGAATGAAGATATATTGAAAGACTGGGCAAATCAATGCTTATTTATCCTTAGCATTTATAAACAAAAAACTGTAGAGTAATATCCATTCTGTAGTTGAATAAACCAAGATCAATTAAGGCCCAGAGTAGGACTTAAAAATCATTGATTTAATATATAGCACAGAACTCCTGTTTTAATGTAATGGTCTTTTGTTCTTAGGTGTTGAAATTGTTAACCTGACTATTAGTCTTTTCAGGGGGTGCACTGAGAACGTCCTGGGAAAGGCTGCAAGCTGTCAGTTATTCCCCCTCAGGTCTAATAAAAACCCTGGTCTTCAGAGGAGAGACCATCCTGGACACAGCTGTGAGCTGCGGTGCACATCAAAGTCTCGGCACACCAAGGGTTCCAGGCGACCAGTGCCTGCCGCTGGGGTGGTGGCCCTGCTGGCAGCGCTAGTGTCCGGGGAGAGGCAGGTGTGGGCGGCAGAAGTACCTTGGGAGGAGTGTGGGACTGTGAGCACCAGACCAGGTCAAATGCCATATATTGAAACTGTTTCATCACTTACCCTAACAACAAGAAAGTTAATTTTCTTAACATCAACAACGAGAAAGTCAAGAAATGATCCCAGTCCCTGGGGAGTTCCTCATTTCTTTTTTTGAAACTAAGAAAAATACACATTTATTTGAATATAAATTCTCCCACTCACTTCTCAATAGCCAAAAAATAGTTAAAAGGTAAAGAATCTCCAGTAAGACATTGCTAAAAAAAAAAATTAAATGCTCATAAAGAAAATCGTCAGAAAAAAATCACATTAGTAGGGAGGAGTTGCTTTGTGGTACGAGCGTGGACAGCAATTTAATAGAAAATTATAGCTCTTTGGGTGCTGAGTCAGGAAAAAGAGGCTTCCAAATCACCAGACTCAAATTATTTTCATTTGCAAAAGAGAAATAAGAAGAGAATTATGTTGCCAATAATGAGCTGTGGTGACTTTTGGTTTGTCCATAGGAGTTTACCCTGAGACAAGTAATCACAGTAGCAAGAAATTATAAATTCTCTCAAACTGTGATTGAGACAACTTGGACTATGCCATGCTTTCTTCTTTTTCAAAAACTTTAGGTCAAATTAAATGGATCCCTTACTTATTATGTAATTGAATTTGCCTTATAAATGGAGGAACTCATGTCACTAAATGAAGAGTTTGTTTTACTATGTCTGCATTGCAATAGAAAACACACGTGCACACACACACACAGACAAGATAAGAAAACATATGTCTGTTTCACTGATTTGATCTTATTACACTTTCAAAAAAATAAATATATCTAGATGCACTTAACACATGTGCTAATATTATTTTGACTTGGGTTTTGTGTGTGTTTTATTAGTTTTTTTAAAGATTTTATTTTTTCAGAGCAGTTTCAGGTTCTCAGAAAAATTGAGAGGAAGATACAGAGATCTCCCAGATACCCTCTGCCCTTACACACGCATGACCTCCCCCACTGCCGACATCTCCCAGCAGCGCGTTTCATTTGTTACAACTGATGAACCTACGATGACAGATCGCAGTCACCCAAAGTCTACACTTTACAACAGGATTCACTCTTGGTGTTGCACGTTCTTCGAGTCTGAACAAATGCATCAGGACATGTATCCACCACCGCAGTGTCAGACGGAGCAGTTTCACTGCCCTAAAGATCCTCTATCTCTGCACATTCATCCCTCCCTCCCCCAAGCCCCGATCTTTTCGCTGCCTCCATGGTTTTGCCTTTTCCGGAATGTCATGGAGTTGGAAGCACACAGACTAGCTTCTTTCACTTAGTGATAAGCACTCAAGGTTCCCCCACGTCTTTTCACACCTCGATAGCTCTTTTCTTTTTAGCACTGAATAAGAGTCCACCGTCTGGGCTACCACAGTTCATTTATCCATTCACCTTCTGAAGAACATCTTGGCTACTTCCGACTTCTGGCAATCATGAATAAAGCTACTATCAACTTCCACGTGCAGGTTTCTGCATGGATGTACATTTTTAATGCATTTGGATAAAGACCAAGGAGCACATTTGCTAGACTATGGGAAGGGTACATTTCGACTTCTGTAAGAAACTGCCAACCCGTCCTCCAAAGCAGCTGTGCCACGTTGCATTCTCACCAGCAGTGAATGAGAGCTCCTGTTGCTCCATCTTTATCAGCATTTGGTGTTGCCCGTGTTCTGGATTTTAGCCATTCCATTAGGTATATAGCATAACGTCATTGTTAAATTTGGCTTGTTTATTCAATGCATTTGCATTTTTAAAGTATAATGTATAGCACTGAGAATACCATATACTGGTGAGAAATCCTTAAACAATGTTTTATCTTAAGGAAAAGGTCTATTAGATTACATCCACTTTCACATTAAAAGTCATACAAAGTATCAACTTTTTAAGTACTCTCAAATATACTCTGGAAATAAACTTTGAATTGAGTTTGTTAAGAGTTTTCAGTTTTAGAACCTAAATTCAAAAAGACTCTTGCTTTTGTGAATCAAACTATAGCCAAAAAAAGCCTTACAGTGCAGTGAGATTATGATTTCTCTTCTTTATTTTGAGGTTGCAATGAAGTGCAGTGCAAAAACTTCAGAGCCATGTAGAGATGCCAGATTCTAGCTATTGTTCTCTCAGTAATTGTGTGTGTTTTATACTTTCCTACGTACCCATTTCCTCTTCTAGAAAATGAGATGATTAAATTATCAGTGAATTCTCATGTCACATATTGGGTGCACACCTCCTTGTAGCATTTCATTGGAAGAAATAATTATATGTAAAAAAAGATGAAAAATTACCTGACTAGATGAACATTAATATCCCTCAAAAGAGTGTTCTAACTTATAAACTGCTAAATCACTTTGAAAAACCATAGATTTCAGGATATGTTGTCAGATTCAAACCAGCTACGAACCAGTTAGGATTCTCAGTTGCAGACAATAGAACTCGCCTAAATTTAGCTTAAATAAAAAAGGAATTTATTTTTTAAAGTGACCTACATAGCTTATAAACTGTCTTGGAGGGGAGAGAGTAAAATCTGGAGGCTCTGCAGCCACGTACAACTCCCAAACCTGTATAGAAATATTGCATGGAAAATCCACTGCCTACACCACTAGCACAGACACTGCAGCTCACACCAGTGGCACTGGTCAGGGGCTGCTAGGACATCCACCACCATTTTCTTTTTGCGCACGCGCGCACACACACACACAAATGGAGATCTCCGAGGTTGCCATCTTCTGCATCAGAGCATTGTGTGGGTGCATCTGACTGGTGTCCCAGCTAAAAGGAAGGATTGAAAATAAAGTGTCTGACTTGCCTTTTTGGGGAGGCAAGATTCATCCGGCAGAAAGTTCCCCCAAATGCAGAAAGGGCATTCCAAAGGCACTGCGCAGCAGAAGCATTTCTTCATTTCTCTTTTTATTCAAGAAATTTTCGTTCATGCCTATAAAGCGACTGGTACTCTTCCAGGTGCTGAGATAAAACGATGTACGAAATAGGCAGTGTCTCTCTTTTGTAGAACTTATGAAACTTCTATTTCTTTATTTTTATTTATTCTTTGCTATCCTTCAGCAATGAAGAATTTACCTTCTAAAGAAGTGGACAGACAATAGACAATGAACAAATAAATGTTCACTATGTCGGACATTGAGTAAGTGCAAAAAAATAAAATACAGCAGGATAAAGGGGCAAAGAACGATAAGTAGAGAGAGCCATTTATACAGGGGAGCGAGGGAGGCATTACTAAGACGATGGCTCTGGAGCAGAAGCCTGACACTAGTAAGGAAACAAGCCGTGCAGCTGTCTCAGGGCAGATCACTGCAGGCAGAGGGACCAGCACACGGAGAGCCACCAAGTGGAGCAAGCATGTTCTGCACACTGACAGCACACTCACGGACCCTGTATGGAAATGTGCAAGGCCCAGAGTCAAGCACTATGGTATCTAATGTTCTCAAGAGCTTCAATGTTTTTCCAAATTTAAGGTTCCCAAGCCACAACTGTGGAGCTATCTTAGTTCATTTGTACTGCTATTAGGTGATTTATGCAGAACAGGAATTTATTTCTCACAGTTCAGGGGGCTGGGGAGTTCAAGATCAAGGCACTGATGGTGAGAATCCAGTCTCTGCCTCCAAGATGGCAGACACTTGATGGGTCCCTAGAGAGCTTCAGGATGGAGGTTGGTCACCGGAAAGACCAAGCACATGACTAGGGGTTTAGAATTTTCAACCGCTGAACACCTAGGGAGGGGATGAATACATGCATCGAGCACAATCACATGGCCAATGACTTAGTTGACCATGCCTACGTAATCAGATCCCAATAAAAACTTTGGACACTGAGGCTCAGACGAACTTCCTGGCAGATGGACACATTAATGTGCTGGGAGGATAACACTCCCTGACTCCACAGAAGTCATTTCTCCCAGACCTTGCCCTATGACACTCTTCCTTTGGCTGCTCCTGAGTAGTGTCCTTGATAATTGCAAGTAAAGCACCTTCTTGAGTTCTGTGAGTTATTTTAGAACATTATTGAACTTAATGGGGTTATAAAAACCTCCAAATATGTAGCTGGTCCGTCAGAAGTCTGGGTGGCCTGGGAACCCCACTTGGCAACTGTTGTCTGAAGTGAGAGGAGCCTTGTGGATAACCAGGCCCTTAAACCTGTGCACTCTGATGCCAACTCTAAGTAGTTAAGGCCAGAATTGAATCGCAGTCCACCCAGTTGGGACAGAAACGGAACAAACTCTGAAGACCAAGCCTAATCAATGAGACCAAATAGTGGGATAATATGATTGGTGCAGCTCGGATCGTCTTCCCACCCTGAACCAATCAACTGTCACATTTATAAGCATAGTGACACCAATGCCAACCACGTGAATTTAGAAACGAGAGGCAGTTCCTAGAGAAGAGAAGCTGGGTAGACAGTGTCCTTGTGCTCTATTCCCACTGCTCAGAGCTTCAACAATTGATCGACGATGTTACGCATTTCGTTGCTAAATCTAGTCAGATCTGCAGATGGCTGTCCTGATGCTATGTATCTGTTTAATCATTCCACACAGCTGGAAAGTGCATGCAATGCTCAACTGCTAAGGTTAAAACATTCAAAACGACAAGCAAAACATTTTTCAGCAGCTAAAACATCTTTTATTAAAATTGAGAGTTTATAAATAGTAACTCGATCTCATAAACAACTGGCTGTAGAGTCCACGTATCTAGAAAATTATTCAGTGTTTTTCTCAAGTGTATATTTTCTTTGGCACAGTAGATAAGTACCCTCCCAAATACAGCCCTGAAAATAAACGTAAGATCTATTCTGGCATTATATGTGCAAAAGAGAGGAGTAGTTTCCCATGTGGCATAGTAGCAAGCTATAATATGCTCACGAGGAAATAAAGCCTTGCAGAGCTAAAAGAATAAAGACGAGCACAGACTATTTTTACCAGCAAGGCACACACAAGAAAGAGAACTCTCTCGGCCTGCTCCACCACTGCCTGCGGGTGCCATCCCTCAAACCCTGAGAATGCATTCCGCGTCTCACAGCCGACCTACGCAGGGTTTCTACATTAGCCCTTAGCCTCTATGTTGTAGTTGCCCGGGAATTTCTTTCACAGGACCACACAGGAATTGAGAGCACAGACTGTCTTCCATTCTCTTTCGTCCTCAAGACCAGCACAGCGCCTAGAGCATAGCAGGAGTGCAATAAATATCTGCTATATTTATTTGCATTGCTCGATGATCTTTCACAAGTGGCCTAAACAGTCTGAGTGTTGGTTTGCTTGTGGGTAAAATGAAAAGTAATTATAATCCTGACTTCACTGGGTTGTTATGAGGGTTAAATGCCCCGTAAATGTTGCTATTGGTGCTGTTGATAACCGAGGCCCAGTCAACAATCATTATTCACTGATTAGAAGCCATCAGACCCAAAGCACGTTATTTATAGGTGAAGAAATCACAGGAGAATATTTCACAAGAGGTCCCGGTCACTGCTCTCAAAGTAAGCGGCAAATAGAGTCTCACTACTCAGCCATCCCCTTTCCTGTCTTCTCTGCAGACATTACACCTGGACGTCGTTAGATTTTAGATACACATCAACTCATTTATGCCTTCATATTTACCACTTGCTATTCATTAGTTTTTATCAAGTCAGCAGCACACTTTATTAGGAGTCAAATATTGTAGCTTTCATTTACTTCATGCTACGTGTTTAGAGTGTATTACACTTTGTAATGCTGAGTACGAACAGAATCCTGGTGCTTTTTCTATTTACTCGATGAAACCACTTTGCTGCAGGGCACTGGGCGTGTGTCAGGGGCCCTTCCAATACACCAGCTGTACCCTTACTGCTTCATCGCCTCTGTCCTGAGATGTCAGTCAATAAAACAAACCTGTCATTCGAAGCACACTGTAGTATATCTAAATTAAAGTATCATTCAGAAATTGTTCTTATGCTCAGACACTTTGTGGAAATCAAGGATCATAGTATCCCATTCATACCGTAATTTTTAAAGAAATGATTTTCACTTATAGATTAAAACACACACATACACATTTTGGGAAGAACAAATATATGTGAAGTTCCAGTAGGCAAATAAAATCTCTTTTTTAACCAAAAAGCAAAAAACAAAACTTTAGAATGAACCCCTCACGTGTCAGCAGAGAATTCTGGAAAACAGTACTACTAAAGAGGATGGCAGATACAAGCTAAGAATTTATACTTAACCCCTGAATAAAGGAAATATTAAAAAGAAAAAAAGCCACATTCATCAAAGATATATTTTTTAATTAGTAAAGGTAATACCATTCTTTGGAATATTTTTGGCAGAGGATGAGAGGGAAGCTCATCCGTTAGAATTTAAATGTATTGTGCTGAATAAAGGTATTTGACACTTGCCAACTACTGAATTAATTTGACATAAAAATTATAATTGTTTGAACTATAAATTGCATAATTAGAATTTATATTGGCTTGAAGCCATTTTAGAAGCTTATTAATTCAAGATGATTTTTTAAAAATCTCCCATCAAAAATACTATTCCTAATGGCCCAGACTGTATTTAAATGTGGAGTAAACTCTCTGCTACCAGAAAGGCACCAAAAGCAGTTTCGTTGGAAACATGTTGGTAAGGTCCCTACCCTTTCACGAATTTAAAAGTGAGTTTGGTACCTAAATCGCACATTCCATCCTTAATTGAGATTATAATCCTAAATCTTTGCTCCAAACAAGTTCTTAGGAAATTATAAACGAGGGTCTATATATTCATGACGCAAAGAAAAATGTCACCATTTACCGTTGGTGACCACAACTCCGGCATCTCACCAGTGGTATGCTAAACGTGTCTCTTCTTGAGTTATTGCCAGTTAACATTCATTTTGTGATATATGAATATCGCCAGGGAAATTCAGAACCCTTCAGCCACTTATGTAACACGTTAATATTCCCAAGTGGTTTTATTAAAAGTGCCAGCATTGCTCCCCATTAGGAGTTGTCATGCAATGTTTTATTTTGACATTTTACTTCACTGATTTTCATCATAGTTTCCTACCTTGGTTCCAGACACCATGACTGCATTCATAAACTTGCATATAATATGCATGTGAAATCATATTTCCTTCTTGGACGCATTAGCAAAATTCCATCTGTCTGTTCCTTCTTAAACTGTTAAGTTTTCCACATTGAAAACAGAATTGGGTTACAATTACCTGCTATGACTTCTCATCAAAATAACATTTTAAGTTGTATATAATATTGTTCCCTATTATCCCTTGCCTGAGGATTTTAAAATTCTTCACACACCCAGATATTTCTACAATAAATCTAAAAGCATATTAAAGCATTTTAAAGTCGAAAGGAATTTTTAGAGATTTTTTTTCTGGTCTAATTCCCCCATTTTCTCAGATAAGAAAGTTCAGCTCAAAAAGACTAGAGAAGAGGAGGGTGTGGCGGGTGAGAACGTGAGCTGGGGGCCAGACTGCCTGGGTGCGGACGCTGCCTGCCCCACATCCTCACTGGGGGACGTGGCGAGTTGTCTGTGACCCTTCTCTGTGCCTGTTTCTGTATCTGTAAAATTGTATACAACCTACTTTACAGAGTTACAGTGAGAATTAAATGAGCAAATACATCATCCATTACCATGGAGATGAGTTCTTCCCCATTCTTGCGGTTTCAATGAGGAGGGAATGCCTTAACTACCCCTGGGTGGTGACTTTGAAAGAGAAGTCAAGGTCATGTGGCCCAGCCTCATCTCAGCTTCCCTCCTAGGAGCAGCTGCCCACAGAATGTGCTGCCTCTGCCCTTTGAGGCTGCTCTGAGATCATCCTTCATTTGGAAAATCCACAGTGGCCGGCGTGGCCTGAGACTGGATGCAGAAACCTGTCTAATCCCAGGCTTCAGCATTTGGGAGCCTGCGGCTGCCACATCATCTGATACTGAGCTTCATTAGTCAGACAAGTGATATTTTGGTTCTCCACGGGACCGATTTTGTTTTCCCTCTCATCTGGTTCAGAACCCTGGCAAGGACAAGATACGGAATCAGCTTAAGTGTGTATCGAGGGATGAATGGACAATGAAAATGTGGTACACATGCACAACATGGGATGCTCTTCTGCCTTGAGAAGGAAATCCTGTCATTCGCAGCAACACGGGTAAACCTGGCAGCCATCGTGTTAGGTGACATAAGCCAGACACAGAAAGGCAAATACCACGTGTTCTCACTTGTATATAGAATCTAAAACAATTGAATTCATAGAAGCAAAGAGTAAAATGGTGGTTACAAGAGGCTAAGGAACGGGGGGAATAGGTGGATGTTGGCCAAAGGGTACAAAATTACAGTCACAATCAATGATTAGTATTTAAGATGACGGATATGTTAATTCATTTGATTCAATCATTCTACAGTGTCGCACATGATAACATCACTTTGCATTCCACAAATATATATGACTATAATTTGTCAATAAAAAATATAATAATAATAATAATACAAAGAACTCTGGTAAAGAAAACCATCAATGAGCCCCTTAAAACACCAACATACAGCACAGAGCTCACATGCTGCCTGGCACGGGGTAAGCACTCAACAAACATTAGCTGTTTCCTTTGTTATTTTATCTTGTTCCAAGTCATCTATTACACTAGCATCAAAATTAAATAATGGATTTGAAGGGTTTTTAAGTGTGGTGTCAGGTTCTTTTTCATTTGTCTTATCCCCACACATCAGATCACATCGGTCCCCTACTCAAATCCCTCCCCCATCCCCAGCCTCCTCCGTAGCTGGGACTACAGGCATGAGCCACCACACCAGGCTAATTTTTTTTCCCTCTTCTTAGAGAGGTGGGTCTCACTGTGTTGTCCATGCTGGTTTTAAACTCCTGGACTCAAGTGATCATCCCAACTCGGCCTCCCAAAGTGCTAGGATTACAAGAGTGAGCCGCCATGCCCTGCCTCATGTCCAAGTCTTGATAGTTGTAACCACCTCCTCTGCCACCACTTTGGTCCAAGCCATCAAGCCACCATTGTCTTCTCTCTCTTAGATTGCTGCAGGAATCTGTTAGTTGCACTCTCCAGCTAACACCCGATGCCACTGTCTGTGCCCCACGTGACAGGCAAAGGAGCCTTTTGAAGACTACCAGTCAGATCACGAACCTCCTCTCTGCAAAAGACATCCTGAGTCCTCACTTTACTAAGAGGAAGCACTTGCGCCAGAGAAGAAAGGGACAGGTCTGATACTGTCCTCAAATAGCTTCGGGTCCTGTGACTGCTTTTCTGAAGAGGGAAAAAACCAGGGAAGGGATATCTGAACAGTGGTTCAAACAGCGTAATTTTATTTCCAATACCGCAGTTCTTTTTTCATTGGACAAATGTATAAAGAAACTCAGTGAAAGAAAAGCTCCTAATTATCCCAATGCTCTCAGATTTTCTGAGAACAATAAGAGGCCTAAATGTCCTTTGCTTCAAAATCGCTCACTGGCAACTAATGTGATTAAAAAGAAAGAGAGAAAGAAATCGGAATTGATTTCCGGCACCCTCGGCCACTTCTCGGCCATAGGGCCCAGGCACGTGAGTCGGATTTGGGGGCGGTTTCTCTGCAGGGAAATTGGCCCGGCCTGACTCCCGCGCCACTCAGAATGAACGGCGACGGCCCGTCGGCGGGACCGTCCTCACTGAAGGGCGCTGGGCTCGCATGCACCCTTGCCGTCAACCGGACACGCGCAGCCGCGCGGGTGGGTGAGTGGCCCCCGGCGCCTCCCTGCTCCCCCAGCTAGAGTCACAAAGACCCTCAGGCCTGGGCGCTCCTTGCCTGCTGGGTGACCAATAACGAAGGGCGAATTTCCAGAGCCCTCTTCCTCCCGCAGAACCTGAAACGAAGGCGGGAGGCGGGAGCGCGGCTCCTGGTCCCCGCAGCGGCTCCCCCTGCGCGGGCCCTGCCCGGGTCTAAAGCAGCCGGGAAACGGTGCCTGAGTCTGTCCTGAACATGCGGAGACATTTTTTCTTGTCGTTATTCCCTAAACAGTACAGCGTAGCAGCCGTTTACGTAGCATCAGGTGTTGTGAGTAATCCGGGGATGATTTAAGGCACCCGGGAGGATGCGCACAGCTTAGGCGCAAATACGACACCGTTTTATAGAAGGGGCTTGAGCGTCCTCGCGTTTTGCTATCCCCGGGGCTTCTGGAACCTGCCCCCGTGGATACCAGAGGACACCTCTTTCAACTTCTGCCTCTCTGCATTTCAACATCTCTGGTCTTGCTGGGAAAAAACACCACAAAGCCACCCTAAGAAGGAGCGGAGTGACCGACGGGAACTGTGGCCTTGCGGGCACCTGCCCAGGTGCGCAGGCGCCTCTGGCCTTGTCGCCGCGCGGGAGGATTCCCGCCTTCGCACCGCGGACGCTGCAGTTACGTGCTTGATCCCGACGTCAACGATTGGGATGCACAGAGAAGGAAACAGCCACTGGGACAGAAGTCCAAATTACCAAGGAGGAGAAATGTTGGGAGAATAGGGATATTACTGTAGAATCTAGGCAGCAGTATTTTCGGTTCTGATGGATCACGGCACACACAGGTGAGTTCCAAACGAACAAATCGTCATCAGTCTTTCGCGAGGCTCCTGCTCCTTAGGGCCCCTCACGGCTGAGCTTCGCCCAGAGCCGTGCTTTGTCTGCGTAGACTGCCTGTCTTCTCTTTTCCCCCCTGAGAGGCCGATGGGCATGGAGCGCATCATCCTTTGCCTTCTGTCCCCCAGCCAGGGGACCCCGGCAGGAGAGCAGGAGGATGAAGAGCGAGGGCCGAGGGCGCATTATCCTGACTCTGCCTCTGGGGCCTCCTCGGGCTGCTGTGTCCCCTGCAGAGGCCACTGCCTCTCTCGGGGCTGCACCGCCCCTCTCCCTACTGCTTTCTCCTTCCGGGTTTTGGGAACTGTGCTCCCACTCTGTTCCTTTGGGCCTAGGGATTGCGACAGCTCTGCTATTGCTGGCCCTGGGAGTGTGGCACTATCCCTTGTGATCTCCCTGCGTCCCGCCACACCTTTGTAAATAGCCCCTTGTTAAACGCTCCTCAAGTTCCCCGTGTCTGCTTCTTGCCCCTGACTGACACATTTGCTGAAGGATCTGAGCATGCCCTAAATATTTATTTCATTCATCAGATGCCTGACCGTAAAAGAGCACCTCGGTAGAGAATCCTATCTAATTTTAGTACTTCCTCTGTAGGATGTGTGTCTTCATATTTTAATAAGGACAAGCCAAGCATCCCTTATCCAAAAATTCAAAATCTAAAATGCTCCAAAATCCAAAACTATTTGAGTGCCCATGTGATACCACAAATGGAAAGTTCCACACCTGACCTCATGTGATGGGTCACAGTCAAAACTTTGTTTTAAGCACAAAATTATTTATATTTAAAATATTACATAAAGTCATCTTCAGCCTATGTGCATAAGGTATATATAAAAGATGAATTTTGTGTTATCTTGGGTCCCATCTCCAAGATATCTCATTATGTACATGCAAATATTCCAAAATCTGAAAAAACCGGAAACCTGAAACACTTCTCATCCCAAGCATTTCAGGTAAGAAACACTCAACCTGGGTATCCTTGGAGTCTCAGTTTAAATGTCCCTTCTTCAATTCTGTGTTCTCTGACCCCTGGTCTTTCTCACAACATCTTGCTTTTCTTTGCTACTACTTAACTGTTACCCAGAAGTGTTTGTTTCCATATTTAATGCCTGTTGCCACTAGACCTTAAGCTTCACGAAGGTAGCCGTGTTCGTTGGCTTCAGCACTGCAATCCCTAGCAAGGCACCTAAACAAGGTGGACACCCGATGAATGTGTGTTGAGTGAGTGGCTGAGTTAAACAGACGGGAGGGAGAGGACCATCTAACGCCTCAGCTAACTTCTGCGTAGCTTGCCCAGCCCAACATCTCCTGGGTTCATTGCCTATTCGAGTCCAACTATTTCAGAGCTCCTCAAACTTTCATTGGTCTTCCACTTCTATCTCTTTTATGAGTGCATGCTGCTTTCCCAACTAAGTTTCTAGAACATAGTCTCTATGACTTAGATTTTTTTTGTATCTCCCACGATACACTTTAAATAATAAAATCTAAGACTGAGTCTGCCCTAGGCCAAGGGCTCTCTAAAATGCATGGGATAGGGCATTATTCTCAAAATAATGTATGAGAAACAAGCTGTGACCTCATTTCAGTTATGAATCCTGGATAGTATGTAATCAAAGGTCTTTCAAGCCCTGAATCTCATTCTAGATCATTCAAACACATATTTGTTTGCTGAGATAGAAATGCCCCTCACCCACAAAATTTTTATATCCCAAATTAGCAAAAACATAAAACTCTTTAACAATGTTTAAGTTGACGCCACTATTCCAGAATGTTTGCTGTAGATGCAACGGCCACTTGGGGATTCCACTGCCAAGGTTACTATTTCTCCATCTTAAAGTTTTGTGCTTTCTCTTTCTCTATCCTTCTAATCAGGAAATTGTAGGTGCAGGTTTCAGATAAACCCAGCCTCTACTAAGACAGGAGAAACAGCACAAAGTCTGACAGCCATTATATTCCCAGCAAAAACTTTGGGTTCAGCATAATTTAAATTGTGTTTAATTATCTAATTATTCCAACGTAACTATTTTTTATTGACTTTTTGGAAACCTTCTTTTGTTTGCATATCCTCCCGCCGTCACTGAAAAAATTGTAAGCAATTCATAATATTGAATAGTCAAGCTAATTTTGGAGTTGATGACAATGTGTGAAATAAAGTACCTACCTAAATATGAAGATATTCTTTTAAAATAGAAACTTGAAACTTCGAGAAAAAATGTATTGAGTTTATTGCATTCCTTTGTATTTTATCTTCTTTCTGTTTCCCACACAAATGTGCTCTTTTGGAAGAGAAATTCATTCTGTTTAATCTGCTTTGACATTTGATTTAGCTTCTTTGGGAAGCTTCTAGATAGAATGACCAGGTTTAAGCACACCTTTGGGTTTGTTTGGTTTGATTTGCAACATCCACAAACGACATTTAACTTCTTGCATATTTATCAGCTAGATGCTGTTTAAATATTCCTTGTAATGAATTCTTTCTTACCCCAAATAAGTTCGTATTAGGCAAATGCTCAAAAAACAAAAGGTAAAATTGCCCAGCCTAAGAAAAAATAAATTCTAAAAGTCTTTCTTCTTTCTAAAAAGAAACTGCAGAATGTGTGTATGCATCATGACAAAGGATACAGAGGGCGGTCCCACTGTGACACTGTTTAAAATTTGACATGTTTGAACTCTCAACACACTTGGTGAACTTCCAGAAAGGTCTACCAGTCGTAATGAACCACTAATGAAATTTTACTGGGAAAAAATTACAGGCAATATTCGAAATCTCTTTAAGTCTGAGGGAGAAAATTCCAGGAGAATGATTGCCTTCCTATATAAGAGATGGCCACAGAAAGGCCCAGAAACAAATCTGTCCCCAACAGCTAATAATTCACCTATTATCAAACCCACCAGAATCATAATACCTCAGTCCCAACTGTGAGCCTGCAAATATGTGACAAAACAACTGATGGATTGCAGTGACCAGCCGAATCGGTGATGTGTCTTGGGATTCGGGAACTCCGCCTGCTCTACGTGTGAGAAGAATTTATGAAGATAACATGACATGCTAATATATTTTTACAGCTTAAACAAGATATTCCGTGCCATTTTTGAGCACCACACATAGTTTATCAATATAACTCCTAAGACCTTTATCCCTTTTTGTTTCTTTGCTGTTGCACATAATATAATTATCGAAAAAAAGGTTAAGACTGACTGACCAGTGGAAGCATTAGAACCCTAGAGAGAAACTCATTTTTTCCCTTCCTTCCTTTGTTTTTGTTCTATTCATTGTTTCATTTTGATTTTTGTTGTTTTTGTTGCAATTGTCTTAACACAATCTTCCGCCGCAGCAAAAGCATAGAAAGAACTTTGCATGGCTTAGGTGTGACCTGTGGAAAACCTTCCTCTCCTATCTCATTTTAGTTGGGTCAGATGGTAGGACAAACCCTAAAGCAGCACTGGCTAGAATTCAGACATCTTTCAGAGAGAAATCAAGGTCACCACCTCTGAAGGATAAAGCTATTAGTCCGTAGGTAGAAAACACATCAGCGCTGTCCTCTCCCCTAGCTGTTGGTGAATGTCAGATCTACTTCTGAAAACTGTTCTCATTCTCTAATACAGGTTGCGCAGTTAATTATAGAAAAGTACTTCAGGCTTCTCTGCTTAATCATATTTAATATGTAAAAAAAATGTATTCTGCTATATTGAGTAGCCAAGAAAATTCCTGCAAATTGAAATAGTAAATATATACCAGGCCTGTCACTGCTTATGATAAAAAAGAACAAGCAGCTAACGTTTGGTGAGTAACTGCCTCACACCGTGTGCTTTTCCTGAATTAGCTCTCTTAGTCCTTATACAACCCTAAGAGATAGGGATTATTATGAAGTCCATTTTCTAAATGAGGAACAGGCTTCCGGAGTTTAAAAAATTTTCCCAAGGTCAAAAAACTAGTAAGTGGAAGAGCTGGAACTTGAACTTGAGTCCATCTTCCTCCAAAATCCATGCACTTGAGAGTTAGGCTTAAATTTCCGTAAAATTTCTATGTACTTCATGTTGTTAATACATATTTAAGATATTTCAAATATCAACCACACACCAAAATAAGATTTAACTATGTCACAAAATCTGTTAAAGTTAAGACAAATATGAACAAAAGGCTTCCCCAACTGTGAACGGTATGATCTCGGGAAATGTACTCAAAACTCTCAGCTGCAGTTTCCTCATTTGTATAAAGCTCATAGGATTGTCAAGCAATAAGTGAAACCACATATGTCAGATACATAAGAACTGAACCAATGGCAGCCTTCTTCCCTTTACTCCACTTAGAAATTTTCAATATTTACAATAATCAGCTTCAAAAAAAAATACTGCCTTACACATATTTTTCCTCTTAATACCTTGCAGGTAGTGGGAAATTTCATAAACATCTATTAAAGAAAATGCTGGATCAAATGGGGGGATCAGGCAGGTACAAGGGGGGAGGGGCAGATGGCTAAATTCACACCTAATGGGTGTGGTGTGCACAGTCTGGAAGGGGCACACTTGTAGCTCTTACTTGGACTGTGCAAATGCAATAGATGTAACCAAATGTTTGTACCCCCATAAAAATTCTGAAATAAAAAAAAATAAAGAAAAAAATGGAGTGTTTCCAGTGAGCCTTAATGGAAAAATACTATCTGATTGAAACTTCAGTAATTACCTCCTCCTATTGCACTTTGTCAGTCAGGAATGTGTACCTAAAATGACACTAAACTCAGGTAAAGTTTATGCTGTTAGGTCAGGGCATAGAACATTCTGAAGTTGAAACTTAAAATAATCAACATACAACAGCTGGCTTCAGCCATCCGCAGAACCACTCACCTTAAGGAAAATTTGCAGATGCATTGCTGGTGGAGAAGAGCGTCTCTCAAATCCTCAGCAGTAGGCCTAGAGCTGCGCCGTCTGCACAGTGGCCGCCTGTGGCACTGACTACTGAGCATTTGACGTGTGGCTCGTCCAAAACGAGATACGCTCCGAGAGCAAAACACACATCGGATGTTGAAGATTTCGTATGAAAAGAATGTAAAATTTCTCACCAATAATTTATATTGACTACGGGTTGAAATGATATTTGGGATATGTTGTTATACATAGTTTTAACATATAGAATATACATTAATGTATATTCATGTATTATCAATATTAACTCCACCTTTTTTAAGTTTTTAATGTGGCTACTAGAAACTTTAATGATGTGAACTTTAATGATTCACATTATGGTTTAATTGTTCAATGCTGGTGGACAGTGTTTACCAAATCTAAGATAATTGAAAAATAAAATATTTAGTGAAGGAAATATAAGAGGCAGGTAAGTATGGAGCCAAGAGAGAGATTGAAAGTCATCTGTAGTACTGTCCAGAGAGGCTAAATGCAGACTTTTGATGTAGTTTACATCAAAATGTTTTTTATCATCGTATTAGTTTGCCAGGGCTGCCGTCTCAAAGAGCCACAGACTAAGTGGCTTAAGCAGCAGAACTGTATTGTCTCACAGTTCTGGAGGCTGGAAGTCCAGGACTAAGGTGTTGACAAGGTTGGTTTTGTCTGCGGCCTCTCCCCGGCCGGCAGATGCCTTCCTTCTTGCGACCTCACGTGACCTTTCCTCCGTGTGAGCGAACCTCTGTGTCCCAAGCTGCTCTTCTCCTAAGGACAGCAGTCAGGGTGGATTAGGGTCCCACGCTTATGACCTCATTTTACCTTAACTACCTCTTTAAAGGTCCGGTTTCCAAACAGAGGCCGAAGTCAGAGGGCTTCGGCCTCTGAGTGTTGAGGGGATACAGTTCAGCCCTAAACACAATTCAGTTTTAGCAGTTTCAAGCGAAATCCGCTAAGAACGTTATCCTTTGTCTTGATTATAGAAACTTTCTAATGTATTAATGGGCCTCTGAAGTGAATCTACCTAGCTAAAGGGAAAACTTTCTGCAAGCAATCAGTGTTTGTAATCCTCTAGACACAGAGTTCTCTCTACAGAAATAATTCAAAATTCCATTTTATATGTCAACCTCTTGTAGAGTTTTTTCGTACGAATTTGTTTCCCAGAGCTTAGCGCACCTAGGGGTAAGACTTTTCTCTCAGGACCCAATGAAGTCACTTTGGGCATCACTGTACCAAAATGTGCAAAGCAAGACAGCTGACTCGATATTCACACAACATTCGAGCTTTGAGTTGTTCCAATGACAAAGTTCTTTTTATGACTTATTGCACATGTTTTTAAATAGCTGGTCAGGTTGATGTAGTGTGATAGGTAAGAGAACAAACAGGCCTCACAATGACACCTGAGTTCAAATCCCTGCTACTGCCTAACTATGTAATCCAGGGAAGCTTGTTTAACTTCCCCTCACCTCAATTTTCTCATCTGTTGTGTAAGGAAAACAAGGGTACCCTTAATCATAGTGCTGTGATGAGGGTGAAATACCTTGATGTAATTAATTTCCTGCTCCAACAATTAGACAGCGAGGCTCCTTCATCTTTCTCTAGTTTCACACCAAGGCGGTCAAAGATGAGATGCCTTTTCGAATCAGCAGCTTACTTTAGGAACTTCGCACGTAGATGCTATATTTGGTGTGTGGTTCAGTAGCCTAAATCCATTAAGAAAAATTTGAGTTACAATTGGAAGAAAATTTTTTTAAAAAGCCTATTTTGTGGAGTGAGTTCTTTGAAAGTGGTACAATCATATCTTGTAACAGAGGAGAGGACAGAAAAACACTGTTTCTCGAGTACCATCGATAGGTATGTTGTGTGTAGGAAAAAGAGAAGACTTAAAGATGTGGATTGTTAGAAACTTCTCATCAGCAACATCCAAAGTGAATTCAAAGCTTGGTTTGGTTCAAATAAGGATCCAGGAGCAGATATAGGGAAAATTGACCCCAAAATAATTCACTTAGAGAGAAAATCAGAGCTATGAGGTGAGTCTAGCTTTCCTGATGCATTAGGAAAATGTGCGCAAAAAATATCTGAGAAAGTAGAAGCAAATATCTAATTTAATCATGAGAAGTAGCAGGTTTTATTCCTCCCAACCCCCTTTTTTGTTCCTTTGGTTCCAAGAATAATTTGGAAAAATCTTGTCAACAATACAAGCAATCAGGAATGAAAAGTTGTTATTGACTAGTCTTTAAGAAGGATTACAGTAACATCTGGTTAGGGCTGCGTACCTATTGTAATCTCTTGACATGTCCATTTGTTATGGCCATTGACCACTTTCTCTTGAGTTCATGCTTTAATCAGTTCATGCCACATCCTTTATGTATTAAGTGAATTTTATGACTATTTACAAGAGATGTCTAGGGATCAGATACTTTAAACTTCTTTGGAAGATAGATAGATAGACAGACAGAGGATAGAGAGATAATGAGTTCTCAGTAGGTGTCAGAAATAAAGGAGGCCACTTGGTCAAACCCAGAAAGGCAACATTTAAACTAGAACAAAGAACCTCGAGGACTGTGAGACAGGTTCCAGCCAAACATTCTAACAAGTTCTGAGATTTGCTTGTGCACCTGAAAGGAACTAGTCATTCTGGTTTCTGGCACACAAATGTTCATATAATTATAATAACTTCTTCACCTTTTTTTAATGCAATTTTTTTCCATCTTGGGTAAGTCAGATGACCCCCTCCAACTTATCGATTTACCCAAAACACATTTAAGCTATCATTTTGACTAACAGAGAATCAGTCGAGATTTTTTTAAAAAGGACAAAAATAAGCCAGGAGTTCAATCTTCTGCTTTTGTTAGGTAGACACGGCCTTTGAATCAATAGGCACAATGTTGTCTGAAGAGTGTCCGAAAGCGTCCCACATCTCTAACAGGAGCCGTGCAGTGAGCGGAGCTGCTCCACTGCCCTGCAATCATTCCAACATCATCAGAATTGTGCAATAAGTACTTTCAACAACGTGCATAAGTAGCATTTCAAAGATGTATTTCCAGGAAATGAAACACACCTTTTTTTGTCTGAACTTAGAAAAACAGATGAATCTGCATAAATACAGTTCCTTGGGTGCAGGTTCACATGAATAACAATGAAGCAAAGCCCAAAATTCTACAATTAAGAAAGGATGCTATTTGTATAATCAATCACTTACAAACACGAGGCACCTGCCATGTGTCCTACTGGTGCTTTGGGAAAGAGTCAGATGTGGAACACGGTGAGAGAAAAGGACCGTCTACTGCTTGAAATGTCCTCAGTTCTGGAAGTCTTCTGTGATCACTATGCCCACATGAGACAATGAATATTACTGACCTCTTATGAAGTGCCAAACATGCCATATACTGCGGACACAAAATAAAAAAGATGGGGTCTTCGCCAAAGATGAGATCACAGCCCAATGAAAGATACACTATGGTGCTTACCATATAATGTGCTCGGTTAAATGGCATCAGGATAATGAAACACAAGAGGCTAAGGGGAAAAAAAACCCGTTTCATAAAATCACTTTCGTTTGAAAGTAAAAGAAAAATTGAGTTTATTTTAAGATTGCCTTCAGCAGATTTGGAGCGATAGAGCTTCATTCCGTCTCCATCACCCCACTGGAACTCAATCTCTCTAACCCTGGAAGGGCCTGAGCCTACCCCAGCTGGCGTGTTTGCAATCTCTAGTCCACGACAATGGACTTCCCAGTGACTCTGTTCCCCTTCATGAAAAAAGTGTACAAATTGCTTTTGACCGTCTTACATGTCTCATCTCCACTGAAGGAACTGCATCCCTTACATCTCAAACATCCCGTCCAACGCTCCCGGCCGCAGCTTCTGCTCTCTGCAGATTCCCCTCTCTCTTACTTCCCCTGCTCCCTAGTCGCCTCAAAGAAACTGCCTCGTCCTCCTCCCTTCCCTCCCTGCCTGGCCCGTCTCATGGTCTGTCGCTTCAGATATTCTCCTGTCAACATCCACTGTCCTCGACCTTGTCAGTCTCTCTTCCAAAGCCGAAGGAATGAAAACCTCTAGGTCAGCCTAACCATCGACGTGCTCCCCTCCTGCACCTAAGTTCTGTGAAGGGAATCACACAGCCAGGAAATCCGGCACAAAGAAGAAATCGAGTTTCCAACTTTGATCAAGGCTTTGGGGCCCATTGGCTGTCCTTTTGTGCCCTATTCCGCCCATGAAGAGCTTTACTATTTACTATGTGCCTGTGCAATTTCTCAGTCTCCTTTTTCATAATCCGTCTTTGTCATTTATGCAGATCATCCCACCCTCCTCTTCACACAGAAAACACATGTTCTTCAAGAGGAACGTTCTTGAAAGCCCTATTTTCCTCCGTAAGCGTGTCCACACATCTGCACACCTTCCACCATGGAGAATGACGCGTCCTGCCTCCTGCCCAAAGCCAGCCCTGCCACACCTCTCACCTGCTCAGGGTCCCTGCCCCATCAGTCAGCTCTGCTTGCGTCTGTACTTCAGCCTCTGCCTCTGTTTTGGATTTTATCCTTTGAATATAATATATTCAAGCCTCTGCCATGTGAAAAAAAGCAAGCCCCCTCCCTACCCCGTGCCTCTCTTGAGCAACCTCCCTGGCTTCCCTGACCTTCACATCCAAGGCCCTCAGAGTGGCTTCGCCTTCTGCTTCCTTCCTCACTCACTGGAATTTGTTTCTGTCTCCATCACTCTGCAAAGAACGGTTCATGACGAGACCAAATTGCTGTTCAGGCTGTTCCCAAACTCTTATAGCCAATGGGCAATTATCTACCTTATCTTACTTGATTGTTCTATGACATTTGACATGATGAACAACTTTTTCAAATTTTTTTCTCTCCTGTCCTTTATAACAACATATCTTTTTCATTTTCTTCTACCTAAATAAATACTTTTGGGGGTCATCTCTTATTTCTCCGACTCCTTAAATACTTGAGTACCTGGAAAAGGTCTATCTCGGGCCTCTCTATACTAAACCAATGTTACCTCTTCAGGGTTTCAACTTCCACCTATACAATAACATCTTCTGCATCAGCACCTCCAGCCCTGGTCTTACTGGCTCCAAGATCACAAATACACCTGCCTAAAGGATGATTCCATATGAATGTTCCATAAGCACCTCAAATTCAGCATGTTAAAAAACAGAACTTGAACTCATAGGATAATGTTTAGTGATGTAGCATGTAGTTATAAAACCAAAATCACTTTTGACGTATTCTATAATCTTTCCTCTTAACTTTAGAGGGAGCTTTTAGGAATGAATATCCTGTATAGCAAAGAATCGTTCAACTAAAGTTGAGTAAATCCTGCAATTTATCTCTCTTTCTATGTATGTATTTTTCCATGGAAACATGTCTGGAATTAAGTGTACCAGAAATTAACAATGAATACTTCTGAGTTCTAAGATTTGGATGACATTTAGTTTTCATTTTTTGCCTTCTGTATTGTTTTAATTTTATAATGAGCTTCCACAATTTTTCAATACAATTTTTAAAAACCGATCTCATTTCCTTCTCTTTCTGTATTTCCCATTCACAAAGTGGCACCAAACAGCACCATCTTCTAACTGGTTCCTCAAACAAGAACCTGAGATGTCATCTTCAACTTATTCGTGCACCCACCCTCTCTTGAATGTGTCTTAAATCCATTCATTTCCTTTCCATTCCCCGCATCACGCCTCCAGTCAGGACTTCAGCCTCTCCCACCTTGACTTTGGCGATGGCTTCCTGCCTCCAGTCTCAGGTTCTGCCATTCCACTCTCCATACTATTCTCAGAAGCTTCTTTCTAAAACAAAAATCTGGGCGTGGCATTTGCTTTTTAAAATCAGTAGCTTTAAATAGCCTTCAGAATGAAATCTAAACTATTTGGCAAGTCCTAAAATGATCAACATGAGCTGCGAATCCAAGACCTAATGTGACCTTGGACTTGGGGTCAGAAGAAGGTTCAAATACAAATTCTCCCTTTGCTCTCTGATGATTTAGACAAGTTACTTAACCTCTCTGAGACTATTTATTGGTAAACCAGAGCCAATGACTCTTTGCAGAATCACTGTGTTTGAGAGAACTGTATCTAAGTAGTGGGCGTGGGTAGGTCTTCAATAAATGGTAGCTATTATTTTTACTGCCATTTTTATTATTTCCATGTAGCTCCCTCCTTGAGAATGGACAGTATCTATTTATCTTTATGTCTCTATCACCTGTGCCTATCACACTGAAAGGCTTCAAGAAATATTTCTTGAATAAACAGTAAGTCTAGATGATACTTTGGTTCCTTCTTAGCAGACACTGTGCTTTTGGAAACCAGCTGTGGGCTTTCTAAAATTCATCATTCAATCACCCCACCACTGCCATCTGAACCCAGCCATAAAGTAAGTTTTACGTCTGCATACAGTAAGGGATTACAGAAAGTTCCTCTAGCTTGCTCCCTCAGTTTCTCACTTATAAATGCCAATGCCACACTGTCTCAATTTGAAAAATTCACACACTTCTGATTCTGGATAACACCAGATAAATCTAAGAATATTTATGTATATACTTGATGGTATAATACCACATCCTCTTATTCTGCACACTTTAACATCCATTTTCTTGGATTTCTGAAATTAAATTGAAAAAGCCAGTTTCTAAAGCCAGTCAAGACTCATCAATCTACTTGTATTTCGACCTGCATATTTTAAATTAAGTTAAAAACCACCACCAACAAATGCCCAAGTGCTTCAAAGGGCAAGCCAGTTACAACTTGAGGCAGTCATTAAAGTAAATGAAATGCATTGTTTTGAGGAAATGGAAAAACATTGTTTTTGTAAATTTTTACACAGTACTCCAAAGGCAGGGCTTTCTCATCCTCTTCTGAATAAACAAAGTCTTAAATTCCACAGACCAAGGAGTAACATTTAAAAAAAATTAAGAACTGACCACACACACCTGCTTGTTTAGCTGTAACGTAGGGGATTAATATCATGATTTAGTACCTGGACAATAATGAGGGACCCAAGGAGGCCTTAGTGAAGGTTAGTAACCCTAAATTTGAAGCAGTTTTATTTTTTAAGCTGAAATAATGTTCTAAATAATAAACATTCATCTAAATAATAATAAAAGTCCCTCATGTAGGCATGTTTTTCCATAAATTCAATTTGCACCAATTAAATAATGAGATAGTCACGTCAATGAGAGGTACCATATGTCTACGAATACAACTTCCAGAATTAGTCTAATAAGATACTGTACAACCTTTGATTCTGGTGGACATGAAGTGATGGAAAATCTACTTGAGTAATTTGAGATTGTTATATCAGCACAATGGAAAATTACATATAGCACCACATGAGAATCTAAATGCATAAAGTATAATGACTGTGAACAAAAGTATTACATTTGCTATGACAATTTCTTTTATATAATAAAATACATTGTTGGCAACTTTTCACGAGAAAAGTTGAAGGAATGATTCACTCAGGAAAATCTACTTAAATCAGTAGTAAACCATATAACAATAGCACTTCTAATTTTGTACAGAGATTTTTCTTTTTGATGATACAGATTAGTTCACAAATATTCAGCCTGGATTTGTAGATCAGAAGAGAGGAAATGACTTAGTTGCTTAGGGTGAAGACAGTGATACAAAAAAGTGACACTCACTACTCTGAATGTACTCAAAGTAATAACCTGCTGGGCTTAGCATCACCAAGAGCTACATGACCAACTCACAGTCCGGCTCTGGTTTTCCTTCTTCTCACCTCAGCCATGCCAGGCTCCCTGGAGCATTCTTGGTCCAAGTCAACGTTAATTTAACGTTCACCAGAACTGGGAGTTAGTGTGGCAATGCTTATCTATCCACACATGCATTCCCTAAAATCTAACAATTCAATCTGAAGTAGTAGTAGGGCCTATTAAAAATTAAAACTTCTAGGTAATACATAAATTTGCTTCTTTCTCAGTTTGTCTGGCTTTAGTAAACATAGCCCTTCCAGATGATAAATCAGTCTGCATTTATCATTCTCAGATGCTTTTACTACCATCAACCTTTGCTGCTATAAAAAGAATCCTATTGTCTTCCTCTGCTTTAATTCTCTTTATATCTCTCTCTTCAAGACAATTTTACCCTAAAAAGGCTTCTGGTCATTTCCATTCCTTCTCCATTTACACTACAAACAGCAAAGCAGTTGGAGGAATGTTAGGAAAGTCTATCTGTGAAAGGAGGATGCAGGAAGCTGGTGTTATCCAGGAAAAACTGTCAACTACTTTCCAAGAGTGCTCAAAAAAAGAGACAGAATTAGAGAATTACGTTTTGGAATAACTTGTCCCAACACCACATAACATAGGTGCTTTGGAAGAAAAGTGAACAGCCATGCCAGGGTGCAGGGGCCAGTAGGGGAATCTGTACCGGACCAGACGCGGAGTGAAGTTCATCGAAGATGTGGGTTTCAAAGAGGCCATATCATTTTAATTCATCCAAATTTTACACTTCAGAATGGGAAAGAGACAGTGAGCTGTCATGAACATATCCTCAGCGTTGTTCGAAGGATGGGTGTGGGAGAAGAGGTGGGGAATGCGGAATGCTCCCTCGGACCTGCTCTCTCGTGCTGTGTGTCACGTTGTGCAGGGCACGACGATCAGAGGGACCTGGACAGAGATGTCACACCGCTTCTTGGAATGCTCCTTGGTGAGCAATCTCACAGACTGTCCATGGCTGTGACATCTGCCTTTTGGCTAAAAACGAAAGAGCGGAGGAGAAGATCCCCACCACACTCAAAGGAGAGGTGGCCAGCTCTGCCTAAGCACGGAAAGAGAAAGTGAAGATTCGGAATTTATAACTCAGGCCAGAAGCCTTCATTGTTTACAAAAGACTGTTTTTGAATTTAAGAATATGTACCCCTCTGAGAATCTAGCAAGCAAGTGGTTTGTTTGGGAGGTGCCCTGGGAAGCACCGGCAGGGACGTAGGGAAGAGAAACAGAAAGGACGGCCGGCGAAGGGTGTGTTTGGGGCAGGTTCCGGCTGTGGGCAACTGAGCTCCGAGCTCACCCAGGAGCTGCGGAAGGCAAAGCAGAATGTGCCTCGGAGATGTCCCAGGCAAGGGGTAGTCACCCTCCAACTCTACCAGTCACTGACCAGCGGCTGCACCCAGCAGGTCCTACCCGCAGGCCAAAAGCTCGCCGGTGGCCAGAGAAACCTCAGGCGGGGCTGCACGCGCCCACCGGGGAGGCGGCGGGGCGCTGCGAGTGAATCCCCACGGGACGAGATTCCAGCCGCTGCTGTATTCAACTATGAGCTGCCCAAACCATGAGGGAAACGATGCTTGTGTCTCACAGCAAGCTGCATGTAGGAGAAAACTAAAGTAACGTTTTGAAAGGCAACGTCTGTACTCCAAGTTTCTTGAGGCTTTTAGAAATTAATATTGTTATTTACGAGTTTAGAGCAGGTGTTGGCGACCCAGGGCCCGCGGGCCAAATCCAGCCTGCCGACTCTTTTCACACAGCCCCCAGGCTAAGAATGATGCTTACATTTTTAAGCAGTTGGAAAAAAATAAAAAGAAAACTATTTCATGACACATGAAATTTATGTGATATTCAGATTTCATTGTCCGTAAATATTTATTGGAACACGGCCACACTCATCCACTTACACGACGTCGATGACTGTGCTGTCGATGGCGGAGTTGCGCAGTTGTGACGGAGACCAGCTGGCCTCCAAGACCTGGAAGTTTTACTCTTTGGTCCTTTACAGAGAGTCTGACGACCCATAATTTAGAACCGGCCTCACTCTCAGGAAGCTTCATGATACCTGTTCTCCTCCAGGGGCGAGGAGGGTGAATATTCTCCTCCTTTCTCAAAAGACAACCCAAAACCCTGATTAGATTCCATCAGTCAGTTTTCTGAGCTACTTGGATAAGAACCTTTTATCCCCAAAACCCAGCAGAGCAGAATAAATACTGGCAGTCGTCCAACATTGCCACCATGAAACTACAGCTTCTTGCTGGCAAAGTGTGTGCCAAGGATGAGGCGCTTATGCACAGCGATGAAAATGGAAGAAGTTCTGAGATTTAGAATCCCTGTTTTCTCCAATACAAAACGTAACACTTTGCAGACACCTGCTCTGTTTTGAATGTTTCCAGACATAAATTCACACTGGAAACTCATGTTTGAACTCTTGAGAAGGAGCTAATTTTGGGAAAGGAGATGGAAAGGTACCACGCCAAGACATAACACTAGGAGGGACAAAGAGAAGTGTGTGGCAAAGGTGAGCAAGAGCTTAATTATTAGTATTTAATCATCAGGTGTCAAGCTGATAAATTATTGAAGTCATAAAGATTTATATAAACCGCTGGACATAGAGCTCAAGAACGAAAACTGGGAACTTTAATCAGATCCCAAAGGAACCCAGCGTGCCAAGTTTAATCCGGCTCCTACCCACGTGGTTGCTTGCTCGGTCACGGAAGGGAGGACTAGATACGCAGACCAAGTCCTGTCCAGGGAGTGCTACAGTGATCTATGGGTGTGCTTATAAATCAGCGTTTCATTCCTCAGGATACCGACATCCATCGCCAAGGCCTTGTTTACAGGAGAACATCAGTATTCTCTGGGCACACACGTCATTTCGAAGGGAACTTTAAATAGCACAAGCGAAAAGTGTTCTTGGTAGTAACACAGCCTGTGATAAACTTTGAAGTACAAATGAGAAGTGGAAGTTAATGTTAAACGTATGCCTTGTCCTGAAACTTCATGACAAATGAAATGTACGAGAAAAGCTGGATCCCTGCCATGACACCCATTACAGTGTGGACTAAGGCTCTGACCTTCCATGCTATACTTACTGTGTTTTTGACACATTTAGTCAATTAAAACGGGTGAAGTGTAATTTGTTTTTCTTAAGTTTAATACAGCATGTCAATAGAAGTTAACCAAAATTTATAGTTGGAACACTAAAGCTGCCACATGCACTTAAACAAATGAACACGATTTATCATGCTTGAAATAAAGAGAACATCACGGGCATTTGACTTTATACCGCACGTAAGCGTGTTGCCAAATATAGGAAAGCAAGCGCCTTCTCACGCTTCCAATGGAAAAGACATTTTAGTTCACATTAAATATTGGTGTGAAAAACCTGGCAGGTATCCAGTCCTAAGGAGTGTTAACGTTGGCACTTCCACTGTGTACTTTTACTATAAATTGTTGTAGCGTTTATTTGACATGGAATACCCAAAGGATTGATGAGCAAAGAAAGGAAGAGTTTTTTTTTATTGTGCCATATTACCTTTTTCAGACATCTATACTAAGCTTTCACATCTTCAAAGTCTAAACAAGTAGCCACCTGTATTCAATCGGTGCAAGATATTTTTCATGAAACTATAGCTTACCTTTTTATAAACTTATAAAAGCACACATTTTCCATTTTATTAGTCAGCAAAGCAGTGGTGGATTTAATAATAAAACTTATAAAATGCAGTTTCTTTCTAGACAGTTTAACTTTTTTGCTTGTTTAAAATGCCACAAGGACATCCAAATTTATATCAGTTTCTGTCTCTATCACACAAAAACAATTGGCTACGATTTTGTATATCTTTACATAAAAAAAAATCACCCAGAACTCCTCAGACAATTTATACAGCAGCCTACAGTCCCCTAAAGATTTAAGAGAAACATGATACCATTAGGGGAGAAATTATCTGCTAAATCAAATACATGTATTTGGATTTGGCATCCATAATATATATGTCGATTATATATAGCTACAGTAATCATGCACTTCAAATCTCTAAGAACAACTTAAAATATTTGTGTTCCTTTTTTTATTAAAATATTTCCAGTTGTGAGCACAAAATTAACATATACTGTCTATGTAAAAATATGACTGGGATATTTGAATAGATTTTAAAGTTGGGACTGGCATAAGTGAATCAAGCTGTAATATTTTGAAAATTAATATGATGACATAAAAGGAGCAATCTTGTAAGATTTCAGATTTTAAATAGGAGAAATAGATAATACATACATTAATAAATCTATTTGGAAATTACCTGGTCTGACCTATCGTCCTCTCTAAGCACCTTACCCAAGACTTTTATCCTTGGGAAGACTGGTTTTAATGTTTAACAGAATCAATTTTGTTAACATATCAATGTTTAACCTAATCAAAGATGATGTCTTTATACTGAGAATATCGTTAGTCTAAATTATGACAAAGTTATTTCTCTTAGTCTTTACATCAATTCACCCATTTCAAACTTACCGACCAGAATTGTGCTGACATGGGCAACTTACCCTGCACAGACTCATACAGATCTGGAAGAGTTTGCAATCAACTTTTTTCTAACTTGACTACCCAAATATCTAAGATTAAAAGTAACCCAAGGATTTTTAAACATTGCAAAAATAGAGTATGTTTACTTTTGAAGTAATGAGATGCCTAGCACACCCTTGCCTGGCAGTACAGGCTTACTGTTCAGTCATCTACTAGGTTTAAACAATAACCAAACATTCAGTTAATCGGGCTATTTAAACTTTGAAATGGCTTCTGAAAATAAAGAGAAGTTGGATGGTTATTTTATATCACAAAAAAATTGAACATAGAAATTTTTATTTTTCAAACAGTTGATGTTGCCTTCTATAGACAAATTTATAGGTAATATGTATCAGTGAAATATTAAAAATGTCATGGATTTTTAATGCAATTTTTAAATAGCCTAAAAATACCAAATATATATACATACAATCTCAGTGATTGTAAAATGGACAAAGTAGCTGTGAGATCATTGGTAGACATATGGTATTAGTAGGAATTAAAGGAATGATAGTCCCTATTGTTGATGGAGATGTGGAAAGTATATACTCATGCATTGCTGGAAGGATTAGGAATTGTTACAACTTCTTGGGAAGACAATCTGGCAATATCTATTAAAATTTAAAACACATATATATACTTCAAATCAGCACCCTCATTACTGGGAGTTGATCCCACAGAAATGAAGCACTAGTATGTAAGAATGGTAATGTAGTATTTTAGGGTAGGGGCAAAAAGGGGGGGGGTTAATGTCTATTAATGGATAAAAATTTGAGTAAGTTGTGATGAAACCATACCATTACATAACACACAGAAATTACAAAGAATGATTCTAACCTATACTCAATTATTCTAAAAATTTCCAAAATATGCTGTTAAGTAAAAAAAGTAAGAGGAAGAGAAATATGTATAATATGATCCTATTTCTTTAAACCAAACAATACCAAAATATTTGAGTATTTATACAATTAAAAAGATGTATGAATGTACATATGCATCTATATGTGTGTAAATACATATATGAATACAATTATATGACCATGAATTAAATAAGCCAAGATACATACCAAATCTAGCATTATTCGTTTGGCAGGAGGAGAAGAGACGATGAGAATTTTAAAAATTGCATTTTTTAAAAGTTTTCACAGTAAAAACAGCATAATTATATGATCACCTTAGATAAAGTCTTTGGAAAAAATGAGTTTATGTGTATGTTTCTTAAAAAGTGCAAGAAAGATAGTCATCAAAATGTTAATGCATTTTTTCTCAACGTGCAGAAATTTCAAATAATACTTCCTTCCTCTTTTATTGGATAATTCTTTAAACAAGGATCATTATTATATATAAAATATACAATGAATGGCTATTTGGGAGGGACCTAAAACCTATAGAAAGAATATACCAACTTAAACTTCTCTCAGTTATAAATTATGGTGGTTGAAATTTTGAAGCATTTAAATCCAAAGTTACATCCTATTTTTAAAGGAAAAAGTGGGAAGAATCATAAGAAAAGGGATGAAGGGATGTGGCACACACCAACAGTTGGCCTCACCATTCATTCTCCCCTTCTTCCATTATAAGGTTATTTCTGAGTTTTATCCAGACAAATGAGCACTGAGAACGAACACTAGGCGCTCCAACCTCCACTGCAGGTAAGAATGCAGGATGCAGGATGCAGGATGCGCCTGAGTTCTGCCGTGCTGGCTACAGGCAGCGGTGATGTGTGCAAGCTTCAGGCCTGCAGCTGACAGCGGCATGAGCCACCTGCAACCATACAGACCAGAGCGACCCCCAGGGACTATGACAGGGCAACAAAAGATAGCAGAGCTCCCACATCACATCCTGGTCTGCTTCTGCAAGAATTATTACAAGAGAGACAAACACACTTTTACCTTTCTAAAGTCACTGTTATTTTATTCTTTATTTCGCTAACAGATGACATAACTTACCAACACAGAATCTGGCGTCTAGAAATTGGGCTGCCTTAACAAAACTTAAAATACAACGTATTAGTTTAGTAGTCAGCAAGGAAGCAGACGTGCAGGCTGGGAAGCAGGGGCCACGGTGTTGGCGCAGGGGACGCGGAGACAGGGCTGAGACGGAGGCAGGGTTTGAAGATCAGGTGCAGGTAATAAAGTAAACAACCCTTAAACAGAAGGGGCCGATAACCACAGGCAGGAACCGGCTTCCACCAGCGTGTCAGCTCTCTCTTCCACCTTATATGAAATTTGGCTAGTTACAACATCATTCATGTTGTGGTTTTAAAATTTTTCCACCCTTAAAATCACCGTGACAGTTCTGAAACAACCATATAAAGTATGAAAATGGGAGGGAACCCAATTCTAGGAATTACTACCCAAATTTTTAGTAAAAGCCAACCCCTTGGCCTTGACAATTCCTGCTCTAAGTCAGTAAGACTTGAGAAGATCTAGACCCCTTCCTCCCGTACGGCTGCTCTTCTCCAGTCTGCCCGCGCTCCTCCCTGAGTGCACTTTTGCTTTCAATAAGGCTGTCACTCGCTTGGCTTACGTGGCGTGTCCTGAAATTCTTTTCTGTGATGAACGCCAAAAAAATTGAAAAACCGCTGCTTGGAGGCCGGTAACAATGGTACATTCCTTGATTAGCTGTAGACCGTAATACCTTACAAATCGCATGTGGAGAGAGCCTATGAGTGAGATTAATTGGGGGAAAAAGTCAGAATATCCGTGAGAGTCGGCTTTTCCTTGCCAAGGTTAGCAGTCTTACAAGACAGATTAGTTCAAGAGAATTATAAGATAATTCTTTAGAGGCAGATTTAGCAGGAGATAAGACCGGCCTAGTCCTCTGAAAAACACCACTGAGACAAGGGGGCCAGTCACAGAGCAAAGATCAGATAAAGCTACGGCCTTTTGTCTTCTCACCCACACCTGCTGTTTCAGGTGACCTAAAGGTAGCCACAAACAAAAAATCAGCTAACTTAATTGAGGAAAAAGAAAATAAGTACGAAAATATAAAATCACAATGACAGAAGGGAAACAACCACTTCAAGAGACAGTACTTTGAAACTCACAAGTCTACATTGCCTAATTCTATAAAAGTAAATTGGAAAACCTAGTGAAATGGGACAATTCCCTAGGAAAAATTTGTCATTTGTCCCTGTCTGACCAGATAAGTATTCTATTGTTGTCATTAAAATTTACTATAAACCTAGTATCTTTAAAAACAACACAAATTCGCTATTTTTCAGTAGGTTAGAAATCCAACATAGGCCTCCCTGAATTAAAACCAAGGTGTCTGCAGGCAGCTTTCCTTTTTGGAGGCCCCAGAAAAGAATGGTGCCTGTTCATTTGTGTTGTTGGCAGAATTCCTCTCCTTGTGACAGTCCCTATTTTCTTCCTGACTGTCCGCAGAGGGCCACTCCAACTTCTAGAAGCCATTCCTATCCTGTGGCTCTGGGTCCCTTTCTCCATATACAAAACCAGCAACAGCAGTTGCAGGTCAAATCCTTCTTTCTCATATGGCATCTCTCTGACCCAGAAAGAAAACACGACTCACTTTTAAGCAGTTACATGATTAGATGGTCCGGGGTGATCTCCCCATCTCAAGGTCTTTACCCTTCATCACATCTGCAAAATCCCTCTTACGTAACCTGATACAGTCACAAGTCCTGAGGACTAGGGCATGGACATCTTTAGGGTCGTTCTTCTCCTACCACAGACCCCAGGACAGATTTCTTAAAACAAAAAAACTTGTATCAATTTTCATAGAGAAATGGAGAACTCATCCTCAAAATTTACTATGAGCAGATCGTTTCATGGGGATATTGAGCCAAATCTTCAAAGACTAGATAATCCAGTGCTACTTAAATTTTTCCAAGCATAGAAAAAGAAGATATTTCCAAAAATCTTATTACAAAGAAAATATAACATTGACACATAAACCTAATAAAATGGCACAGAGAAGAAAAACACAGACCAATCTCACTTCAGAATATTGAGGCAAAAAATTGTAAATCAAAGATTAGGAAACAGAATTCAACAGCACATTAAAAAATGAAATAAGGTGACCGAGTAGGGTTTATTACATGAATGCAAGAGTGGTTTGATGTTAGAAAATCCATGAGTATGAGCACCATCTCAAAAGATCTAAAGAAAGAATTATTTGACTGTTACTATAAATATTGAAAAAACATACTTTAACAAAATTCAAAATCCATTTTTGATAAAGTACGTTGTAAAATGGAAAACCAGAGAATTTTTCTTTAAGTTGATAAAATATTAATATATGTACTGCTACTCTAAAGCTAGCATAATACTTTCTAGGTAAACACTGGAGGTATTTCCACTAAAATTCCAGAACAAAGCAAGGAGGTCTCCTATTCTCCCTTTCTTATATAGCACAAAATTGAACTTATAGCTAATACAATGAAACAAGACAAAATAATTAGAGAGAAAATAACTGAAAAAGTAAAATAATTTCTATTTGCATATGGTATGATACTTTACTTGAAATATATGAATCAATGATATCATATATATATTAATAATAAACTGTCAGAAGATAGAATGGCAAAAACAGTTTAAAATATCAACAAAAAGTAAAAATAAGTAAAGATAAACTTAACAGTAATGTACAAAACCTATATGAGGACAACTTCAAACACTCAAAGATACAAGCAAAGTTGAACAAACTGGAAAGAGAGCCCTTGTTCTTCATTAGGATGACTCAGCAAAAAGGATATCAGGTATCTTCCTATTTAATATATATGTAATGTGATTCTCCAAAAATATGTACAAATGAGATTATTTTTTCTGGAGGTAGACAAGTTGGCTCTAAAATCCATATAGAAAAATACACAAAATTAACTGATAAGGCCTTTATGACAGCCAGGAGGGAAGTGACTAGGTAATCTATCAAAACACGGCATATGAACAATCAGACTAAAAAAACAGAATAGAAAGTTTAAAGATAAATCCACTACATATGAAAATTTAGCATGTAATTGAGATAGCGTCTCACGTCTGTGAGAATAAGGTGGACTTTTCGATAAATAGCATTGTGACAATTGGGTAGTTATTTGGAAAAAGATAAAATTGGAGCCCATACCTCACACTACAACACAAAATAAACCCTGACTCAGAAATTCGAACATGAAAATATGAATTATATACACGTATTAAAATATGTCTGTATCCCATAGGTAGGCATAATTATTGTCAACCAAAAACAAAAGGGGAAATTTTTGTTTAAAAAAATGAAAACGTGAAAATCCAAAAAAATAAAATAAATAAAATCTTAGAAATTCTAGAGTAAAATATCAGTGGAACAAATTGTCTTTATATTTATTCCTTTTATAAATCAGGAATAAAATCCCTCTATGATCTGGGTTTGAGGAAAGCCTTTCTAAACAAAGCTCAAAATCTAGAGGTTGGGGGAAAAATTTGGAAAAAAAAGATTTTACATGTAAAAAAGAATTATAAGGTAAAAGATAAATGTCAATCTAGGAGAAAACACTTGCAACATATATCCAAGATAAAGATAAAGAGCTAATCTCCCAAATATACAAAGAATTCTCAGGGCGAGGAGGAGCATTTGTTCATTCTGCAAATGTTTACTGAGAACCTACTTAGTGGAAAGACCCACACCTGAACTTGGAACACAGCTCATGCTAAGCAAGGGCACTTCTGTCCAAACTAACAAATTCCCCTCGAAGGCTTTCCCAGCTCGGTAGTATCCCCTTCAGCAGCTGAGGGCAACTGCTGCACTAATTTCCTGCACATGTTTTTCATTTTGCTATTGGCCTTCTTGAAAATCCCAGAATGCAAAATAACCCACAAAAAGGACTATAAAAATTCTTTGATATGATCTGATAAGAAAAATATCCCTATTCGTCGTAGTATTTATTTGAAATGTTTTAAAATGTAGTTACTTAAGATATTTTTATTAGACTATAAGGTCCTCATTTGAAAAGTAAATTTCATTGCTATCTTATGTTTGCAGCCATTAAAGTGTCAATTGTGTGTTTATTTAACCCTGATTGTAATTTGAAGTGTCTGATATGACAATCATCGCATTGTTCTCATTCAATACGCGACTCTACATTTTACTTCACTCACGGCTCTAAGAATTCTGAGCTTACTGTCTTCCATTATTTCTTAAACATACAGAGTTTAAGTTTGTTTAATAATTTTTGTTTAGGATATTTGCATTGGAGCAAAAAAAAGTTGTGCGTTTTTTTCCCCTAATATGTTATTCTTATTATCATAAACGTGGTCCGAGAGAACAAGGGCAGTGTATGTTTCCCATCTGACAAGAGAACAGTACCCACTTGTGTATTATTTACACAATAATGCTCAAGGCCCAGCGCATTTCCTGGGGATTAATGGCAGACTAGGAGATTGACTGAAGGCCATTAACCTCAGGCAGTCATTAATTTTCTTAGAAAACTTGGTTGAAGTCATTATTTCTATTATAAGATCAATAACATACATCTCTGACTACCACTAACAAAAAAAAAATTAAAAATAACCTTTTTCTAGAATTTGTGTTAAGTACATTCAATCTGTGGGTTATATTTTAAGAAAAATGTCACTGAAATCCTGAACAATTTAGCAACAGGACATGCCTCATCGCTTTGACATCGATGTCATGAACCTTTGTGATTGTTTCCTCTGTGCCCTGACTTAGGAGTCAAGCTAAAAGGAAAGTCTCTCTCTCTCTCACCCTTGCTCCCTGCCCCGCCCCCTTTCCTAAGGGTTGGGCGTGCAAGTTTCCACCGAAGGTGTAAATCTGCAAAATCAGCATGTGGTGGGTCACACCATACCCAAATGGTTGGAGAGCAGGTAGAGCTATGAATCTAGTGTTTTCATTAGTGGCATTTTCTCAGAAATTAGTGTCAGAAAGAACTACTCCTTCTGAACAACTTAACCAAAATGGATCTAAGAAAACTGGAATTCACACGATTAAATAGGGAGTCATTCGTCTAACACTGCTTTGACAGGCCAAACTTTGAGCCTGGCAAGAGGAGAACACTGACTCAAATAGCATCCCCGGAAACAAAGAGCTCCAAAAAAGCAGCCACGTTTGGATCCCTGAAAGAAGGAAGAGAACATACAACATGAACATCAAAGAACCTCGGGAAGCATATTGCAGTTTATTACCGTGTGTGGTTAGGACAGGGCCACACCACACAGAGGGGAGTGGCTTCATACAGTCTCCGGTTCAGACACGTTTGTCAATATCACTTTCCTCATCTTTAAAACGGGGAGAATGTGAACTTCGTTGTAATCTGCTATTCCAAGAGCAAGATAGTACGTGATGCGGTAAGAATGACTGATAACCTAGGAGGCACGGAACTAGCACAGGAGGAGTGGTGTGAAACTGCCTTCCCTACCTATGTTCTTTTCATTGATCTAAATTCCATCCCAGTCACTTCTTAGCCCTGAAATAAGTGTCAGTGATATCGACATATTCTCACCCATCAGTGTGCTTAGATTACTTGCTTGCAGACACATCCCGTGGGGACACTGGCATAGCCTCATGCCTTGGGAACATCCCTCCCTCTTCCCTCATTTCTACCCATCTCTACTCCTCTCGCCGTCACTAAACCACCACCACCTGTACATTCCACGCACAGACAGACAGAAACAGCGCATCATGGAAGAGAAGAAGGAAGGCTCTGAGAAGGAGGGCAGAAGGAACCGGGAGGTGCCCAGGAGCGCTGACGTTAATGCACATCCACCCTTCCCACAATAAGGGCAAAGCAAGTAAATGACTATGCTGATGAGAAATACAAAAATAAAGCGGTGCAAAGGCAATCTGCATAACCTAAACGTTTGTAGCCCCGTAATATTCTAAAATTTAAAAAAAAAGAAATATTTTGAGTTAATATGCTATCATTTACTGATTTAATCTTTGTCAGGAATTTAGATTGTTTCTCATTTTTGTTTTTGCAAGTGACTCTATAATACACATTTTCATGCAGTCTTAACTACAAAAGAATGAAAATTGAACAAGTAAAAAAAAATAAAAGTAAAAATAAATAAAAAATAAAATAATTCCTATCCCTAGAAGCTTACACTTTATTGAGGGAAATAAAACAAGAATGTGAATTATTGTAGCATGAGTCAGTAGGTGACAAGAACCATACCAGTGACACACACTACGTATGAGTGCATCATGTACTTTAGTCTTTACTGCTCATTGGGAGAATCAAGGAAAACTTCGTGAAGGAGATGACCTAAGCGTCAGAGCTTGGAAGGGAGCAATTGCAAGCAGATAGAATGGCTTGAGGTGCTGAGGACAAAGATGGGGGTGCTGAGAAGCACTGACACTTTGGTTTGTGTAGAGTTTACAAGGTACAAGCAATACTGGGAGATATCATTAGAATGTCAGTTGAGGCCAAATCAAAGGTCTCTAAAGGTCAGCTTAGAAGTACTAGAAAAAGAGTAAAAGATTTTGAACAAGATAATGATATGAAGAGAGATGTGCTTTAATAATATCTATCCATCGGAGATGTTTCAAATAAATTGGAGAAAGGGACATTGGATATAAGCCAATTATGAGGCAATTTAAATAGTCCAAAGGCGAAATATTTAGACTTTTAACCAGCATGGTAGCAATGGGAATTAAAAGGAGAAGATGGATAAAAGAACTGTGGCTATAGGTAAGTTATTGTCAAGGTCCTGATTCATGTTGGTTAGCAGTCCCCTTAGCTTAGTTTAGTTTATTATGATGAGGGCACTTAACAGGAGACCTATCCTCTGACAAATTTTTTAACATACAATACGTTACCGTTGACCATGGCTACGACGTGGGACTACGGGTGTCCAGGTTCATTTTGCTGGACTGAAACTTTACGCCCATTGATTAGTAACTCCCCATTTTCTCCTCCCCCCACCCTGGCAACCGCCATTTGACTCTTTGATTCTATGAATTTGACCATTTTAGATGCCTCGTATAAATGGAATCATGCAGTGTTTGTCTCTCTGTGACTGGCAAAAGCTTTTTAGTTTGATTTAGTTTAGTTTCATTTTTTGTTTTTGGTGTCATATCCATGAAATCATTGCCAAAACCAACGTCACAAAGCTTTTTCCCTAAATTTTCTTCTAGGAGTTTTACAGTTTCAGGTCTTACATTTTAGTTCTTTATCCGTTTGAGCTGATTTTGCTGCAGTGTAAGACAAGCATCAAATTTCATTCTTTTGGCCAGTAGCGGTGGCGCACGCCTGTAATCCCAGCACTCTGGGATGCTAAGGCAGGAGGATCTCTTTAGGCCAGGAATTCGAGACAAGCCTCAGCAACAGCGAGACCCTGTCTCTACTGAAAATATAGAAATAAATTAGCCAGGCAACTAAAAATAGAAAAAATTAGCTGGGTGTAGTGACACATACCTGTACTCGCAGCTGCTCAGGGGGCTGAGGCAGGAGGATCGCTTGAGCCCAGGAGTTTGAGGTTGCAGTGAGCTACAATGATGCCACTGTACTCTAACGAAGATGACAGAGTGTGACTCTGTCTCCAAGAAAAAAAGAAAAAAAAAAAAGAAAATGCATTATGCCTTGCTGAGTCAAGTTGGCTATTAGGTAGATACATTTTCAGCATCAAATTACGATTATTGTTGTATTCTTTGGAAAGAGACTGAAGTTAAGATTTAACAAATAAAGTTTTAAAATGTGAGGCACTGCAGTTTTTCTGGAGTGCAAAATATCAAGTTAAAATTTAAATATTATATCAAATTGATGTCTATTTTCTTTCCAATTTAAAACATACTATTTCTGATTTTGTTATGTGATCTTATATGACCTATGAAATATGTATAAATTTGTCTGTCATTTAAGTGTAAGGAAAAATAAGACTACTCATCAACTGTATCATCTCTAGCACCAAAACCTTCCTGGCAGACTGAGATAAACACCCGCTGAGCTGCCTTAATTTTTTAAGTGAAGTGTACCAAATGACATGACCTAATGTTGCATGTCAAAGTATAGGCAAACCAAAGGACTTTGATACTCATCAGTTTGTTAAGGCAGCAGTCCCCAACCTTTCTGGCACGCCAGGGACCAGTTTCGTGGAAGACGATTTTTCCATGGTTTGGGATGGAGGGGGATGGTTTCAGGATGATTCAAACACATCACATTTATTGTGCAGTCAAACCTCTCTGCTAATGATAATCTGTATTTGCAGCCGCTGCCCAGCGCTAGCATCACTGCCTCAGCTCCACCTCAGGTCATCAGGCATTAGACTCTCATAAGGAGCCGAACCTACATCCCTCGCATGTGCAGTTGACAGTAGGGTTTGGGCTCCTATGAGAATCTAATGCTGCTGCTAATGTGACAGGAGGTGGAACTGTAGCAGTGATGCACATGATGGGGAGTGGCTGTACATACACACAGATGAAGCTGCGCTGGCTCACAAAAAATCTTAAAAGCAGCCAGAGAAAAAAGGCATTACATGCAACAGAACAAGGGTAAGGATAGCATCAGGTTTTTCATCAGAATCAGCGCGTCCCCAGAAGGCAGTGGAGAAATATTTCCAAAGTATTAAAAGAAAAAAAAATCAGTCTTTTATCCAACAAATATATTTTTCAAAAATAAACTACTTTTTAAGCATACAAAGCTGAAACAATTCATCACTAACAGAGCTAAAATACAAGCAATGACACAGAAAGTCCTTCAGCCAGAAGAAAAATGATACCAGATGGAAATCACAATCTACACAAAGAAATGAGCGCATCAAAAATGGTAACTACACGTTTTTAAAATGCTTTTCTGCTTACTAGCTAAGTCCTTTTAAAAGATATTTGACTACATAAAGCAAAAATAATAACAATGTATTGTGGGGTTTATAACATATAGAAATAAAAGATATGTCGACAATAGCACAAAGGCTTAGAGGAGGAAATGGAAGTATATTGTGGTAGGGTTCTTATACAATCTATGAAGCAGTATAATATCACTAAAGGGTAGATTTGATAAGTTAAAGATGTTTACTATAAACACCAAAGCAACCACTAAAATAACACAGCAAAGTATTATAATTAATAAGCCAATGGAAATAAAATGGAACCACAAAGTATTCAATTAATCAAAAAAAATTTAGGAAAAGAAAAAGATGAGTGGGGGAAGAAACAACATGTGGAACAGACAGAAAAAAAACAGCAGGATTATAGATTTAAACCCGCCATATCAATGATCATATTAAATGCAAATGATCTAAACACCCCAGTTAAAGGCAGAGATTAGAGATTATTAGATTGGATTTAAAAAACAAAAAGTAAGACCCAACTCTATATGCTGCCTATAGAAAAAAACACTTTAAATATAAACACAAATGGACTAAAAGTATGGGAAAACTTATACTATGTTAACATGAATGAAAAGAAAGATGAAATGGCTGTATTCAAATAAGACAAAGTAGATTTTAGGGCATAGAATATTACCAGGGATTCAGAGGTTATTTTATAATAATAATAAGGACATAATAACAGAGCATCAAAACACATGAAACAAAAATTGATAGAAGTACAATAAAGAAGAGAAAAATTCAGAATTATAGTCAGAGTTTCACCAATTTTTTCTCAGTAATTGATAGAATCAGCAAACAGAAAATCAGTAAGGATATAGAAGAGTTGAACAACACCATCAATCAACTTGAGCTAATTAATATTTATAGAACGATCCACCCCTCAATACAAAAGTAGACTATATATTCTTTCCACACAGGGAACGTTTTCCAAAATATACTATTTTCTGGGTCACGAAACATGTCTCCTTAAATTTAAAAGAATTTAAACCACGTAAAATATGTACTCTGAGAACAATGAAGTTAGATTAGAAATCAATAAATATCTGGCAAATCCTCAGATATATTAAAACTAAAGATACTTTTAGTTAATTTGTGGATAAAAGAAAAAAATGAAACAGGAAGTTTGTAATTATGTTGGAAACAACATTTTAAATTTAGTGGGATGCAGCTAAAGCAATATTTGGAGGTAAATCCATAGCACTAAAACACCACTTTTAGAACAGAGGAAAGATCTCAAATAAATGACCTCAACCTCTCCCTTAAGAAACTAGAAACAAAAGAACAAATTAAAACCAAGGTCAAAGAAGAGAATTTATAAAAATCAGAGTAGATGGCAATAAAAATATATACAATCAGTGGGAAAATTTTAAAAATCAAAACCTGTTTCTCTGAGAAGATAATAAAATTATTAAACCTCTAGCCAGGTTAATCAGGGAAAAGAGGGGAGAAGACACAAATTAAACATTATCAAGAATAATGGAGGTGACATCACTATATATTCTACACATATTAAAAGAAAATAAGAAAATATTATGATGAACATTATGTCAATAAATTCAACAACTTAGGTGAAATGGGAAAGTTTCTTGAAAGACATAAACTATCAAATTCATCCCGGAACAAGTAGATAACTTAAATAGCCTACTAAATAAATGGAATTTGTAATCTAAAACTTTCCACAAAATAACAACAACAAAAAAATCTCCAGGGCCAGATGCCTTCACTAGAAAATTCTACCAAACACTTAAAAATAAATGAAGTCAATTCTATACAAACTCTTCCAGAAAATTAAAGAGGAGGAAATATTTTCCAACTAGTTCCATGAGGCCAGAAGTTTTCAGATACGAAAACTAGACAGACATTATGAGAAAAGAAACTATCCCACATGTCAATTGATGCAAAAATTCTAAACAAAATTTTAGGAAATCAAATACAACAATATGTTTTAAAAAATAGTACAACATAGCTAAAAAGGGTTCATTCAAGGAAAGTAAATTTTGTTTAATATTCAAAAAATAAATCAATGTAATTCACCATATTAACAGCCTTAAAAAGAAAAATCACATGATCATCTCAACAAATGCAAAATGAGCATTTGACAAAGTTCAATAAATATTTCTGCTAAAAATTCTTAGCAAAACAGGAATAAAAGAAAATTTCCTCAACTTGATAGAGGGAATCTACACAAAAACGTACAGCTAATATCACAGTTAATGGAGAAAAACTGAATGCTTTTTCCCTAAAAGTGGGAAAAAGGCAATGATGTCTTCTCTTACCATGTTTATTCGACATAAAACTAGAAAGTTCTGGCCAGTTCAGTAAGGCAAGAAAAAAAGAAAAGAAAAGAAATAAAAGGCACCCAACTAGAAAGAAACTACCTTTGTTTAATGACAAAATTATCATCTATATCTGTATAGAAAATCCTTCAGAAATCACAAAAAAAGAAAAAAACAAAAACTATTGGAGCTAATAAGTGACTCTAGCAAGACTTCAGGATAAAAAATCAATATCAATTTTATTTGTAAATACTAGCAATGAATAATTATACACTGAAAATTTTAAAACAATACAATTAACAATATGCAAAAAGAGAATTTTGATCCATATCTCATACAAAACACAGAAATTGACTCAAAATGGATTATAGCCTAAATGTAAAATCTAAAACTATAAAACTTCTAGAAAAAAAAAATCTTTGTAATCTTAAGTTAGGAAAAGATTCTTAGATATGACTCCAAAAACACAGTCCATAAAAGAAGAAATTGAAAAATCAGAACTCATCAAAATTAAGAACTTAAACTCTTCAAAAGAAACTAAGAGAAAGAAAAGACAAGCTACAGACTGGGAGAAAATTTGTACAAATCACCTATATAATAAAAAGCTTTATATCCAGAATATAAGAAGAACTCTCAAAATTCAAAAATGAGAAATGGAAGAAACAATGGGAGGGGGACAAAAGATTTGAACAGAAGCTTCACCAAAGTAGGTATAGAGATGGCAAATCAGCATATGAAAAGATGTTCAAGATCGTTAGTCAGTAGGCAATGCAAAATAATTACAAAGATTTGGAATCAACCTAGGTGCCCATCAACAGACAGATGGATGAAGAAAATGTGGTTTACACACACAATGGAACCGTAGTATTCAGACATAAAAAGGAATGTACTCATGTCATTTGCAACAACATATGTGGAACTGGAGGTCATTAAGAGAAATAAACCAAGCGCAGAAAGACAAATATTGTGTGTTCTTACTCGTATGTGGAAGCTTAAAAAGTTGATGTCACAGAGGTAGAGAGAAGAATGACAGGTACCAGAGGCTGGGACAGGTGTAGGTGGTGGGAGGATAAGGACAGGCTGGTCAATGGGTACAAACAGAGTTAGAAAGAGTAAGTTCTAATGTTTGGCAGCAGAGTAGAGTGACTACAGCTAACAATGATGTATTGCATATTTCAAAATAGCCAGAAGAGAGGAGCTGAAATATTCCCAACACATAGAAATAAAGACTTGAGGTGGTGGACACCCCAAATACCCTGACTTGATCATTTCCCATTCTATACATGTAACAAAATATCACATGTACCCCATAAATATGTACAAATAGTATGTATCAATTAAAAAATAAAAATAAATAAAATAATCTTGAAGTGAAGCAGCTCCAACACAAAAACCATAGCTATATGAGAAAAAAAGTGATATATCTGACTATATGAGACAATTTTAATACGTAAAAAAATGCTATAAATAAAGTCAAAAGACAAATGGGATAAAATATTTTCAAGTCATATCACAAGCAAAGCGGTAATTTCCTAATATGTTGAAGCTCTCCACCGAGAGTTGGGAGAAGCAGGATAGGATGACTTGGAAGTTTGGGAACTCAGGATTTTCTATATAAGAAATGGTTAAAGAGGCCGGGCGCGGTGGCTCACGCCTGTAATCCTAGCACTCTGGGAGGCCAAGGTGGGCGGATCGTTCTGAGCTCAGGAGTTCGAGACCAGCCTGAGCAAGAGCGAGACCCCATCTCTACCAAAAATAGAAAGAAATTAATTG
>CAUYSK010065067.1:0-24565 GCA_963575035.1 Avahi laniger
CATGCCTGTAGTCCCAGCTACTCGGGAGGCTGAGGCAGGAGGATTGCTTGAGCCCAGGAGTTTGAGGTTGCTGTGAGCTAAGATGACGCCATGGCACTCTAGCCTAGGCAACACAGTGAGACTCTGTCTCAAAAAAAAAAATGATCAAGGCAAAACTCACCAGGCCACCCTCTCCCAGGCCAGGGTGTTCCACAACAACCCAGCTTCCAAGCCTTCAGCCTGGGGCCACACACACAGTCCTATGGAGGCTTCCAGCTGCCAGCTGCCAGCTGGCACTACCCTCCTCACCTCCCTGCTCATGTGTCAGGCCTCAGGCCTTTAGCAAATATTGTCAAGGTAAGGAGGCTCCAGGCAGGGCGGGCACCCCTCCCAGCTCACCTGGGCCGGATCTCTGCCCAGCAACCTCCCAGCAGTGAGGGCTCCCAGTAGCTGCCCCTACCCACTGGGGCACAGGAAAAGCAGAGAGTTGCTGAACGTCTCCTGGCAGTTAGCAGCCGTCACTGCTACAGGGGCCGTGGAGGGGTCCCACAGGGTTCCTCAGTGGGGTGGGGGTAGGGTTAGGCTGGAGAGCCACGTTGCTAGTGACAATGCCCACCTTTTACCACCCAGGGTCCTGCTGGACCATGCCTTAGCCCTTTAAGTCCCCTGTATATCCCTGAAGATGATGCGGGTGGGGGCTCTGACATCAGACATAGCTGAGTTCAAATCCCAGCCCCCAACTCTTTCCTCCTGGGTGACCGAAGACAAGTAACTTAAGAGCTGTGCTTCAGTTTCCTCCTCTGAGGGGCATGATAACAACAAGGCCCACCCCACAGGTGTAAACGCCATGGAGTAGGTGACAAAGGCGGCTCTGAACGTGGCTGTGACTATAGCTTCGCGAGAAAGTTGGGACCCAGAAGGGGAGTGACCGACCCAGGGTCCGGGCGCTTTAGCTCTCCTCCGCAGCCCGGTATCCCACTCCTGGCGGCGGCACCAACAGGCCGGGCGGGGAGGGGGCGCTGCGCGGCCCGGCAGGGGGCTGGAAGCCGCAGTGCGGGCCGCGGGGCGGGTGGCGCGGGGAGGCCTGGCGCGGCGCCCGCCACACGCCCTGACTCCCGCCCGCGCCCCCGGGGGCCCCACGCCGCGCACTTACCCCGCGGGCTGGGCGCTCGGGGCGCCGGCCGTGGTCATCGCCGAGGGGGGCGGGCAGCGCTGCCCCCGCCGGACGCCAGCCGCGGCCCAGGTGCTGCCGCCGGAACCCCGAGCCGGGCGCTGTGCGGCCGAGCCGCGGACGCGGCGGCCGGGGAGGGGCGCGCCGGGGGCGGGGAAGGCGGCGGGGCCGGGCCGGGCCTCGGTCTGCCCACCCGCGCAGTGGGGCCATGGCCTCCGCCCGGCCCGCGCTGGGGGATGTCCTCCACCTCAGCTCCTACAGGTAAGAGCCCGGGGGCTCAAGGTCTGCGGGACCCAGGCCAGCGTGCTCTCTGTGCACACACCACTCGGACCGGGAGCTCGCGCCTTCCTCGCACACCCCTACCTATTTGGCGCCAGAAAGTTCTCCTAGACCTGAGGTCCACCTTCCAGTCACTACCCCTCCCCAACAGCTCGCCCCGAAGCGGCCCCCGCCCATCGTCATCCTCCTGCGTTAATGGGGGGCATTCATGCAGAAAAAGACACAGCCTCCACAGTCAGGCTTGGATTTTAATCCCACTCTCTTGCCCACTGAGTGACTGTGTTTGCAGGAGGTGGCGGGAAATAACGCAGTTTAGCACTCCCTGCGGGCTGGCAATGCACACTCACCTTTTCAAATATTCCCCATAACTGCCATTTTATAGATGGTGAAACTGAGGCCTGGAGTTCATGTCATTCACTCAGGGCCACTCACCTAGTTAAGTGGCAAGCTGGGACAGGAACTCAGCCCTCCTGACTCCAAAGCTAACACTCCAGCCACTTGTCCCCTTCGTCCCCTCTCTCCTGATTCAATGACCAAGCGTGGGTCACCAACACTCGCAGACGCCTGCTGTGCACCTAGCCCTGAGGAGGGTGTCTAGGCCCAACCTGACTTGATCTCCTGGCAGAGAGAGCCACTGGCCCATGAGGAGTTAACCAGCCACAACCTCCAGGCCCCAGATGTTCCTAACCATGACTCATCAGAGCATGTGGCTGCCATTAGAGCTGTCCTTTCATAAAGGAGGGGACAGAAGGAGGAGGAACTCCAGCTCCCCTGGATCAGCCCTGAGCTCCAGGAGGTCAGAAGAGGAAGCAGAAGGGGGCAGCCTGCAGAAGCAGCTACGGTGGGAAGAGGACTTGGACCAGATTCCCCAGGAGCCAGGCAGGTTGGGCTTGGTGGTGGAGGGGAGAGGTTGGGGGGATTACTGCGTGAATCTGCACAGGCTGCCTGGAAAGGCAGTGACTTCCTGTCCTGCCCATATGTAAGCAGAGGCCAGATGCTCACTTGCAAGAATCATCCCACCTCTGGGAGTCTCACATATAGACATGAAAAAGATACTTAACTACAAGAAGCAGGCTATGATGACATCCACCAGATAAAGAATGTATAAAGCAACTATAGAAATCCAGATGAGGGAGAGTCTGGGGGACTTCCTGGAAGAGGTAGGGACAGAGCTGAGCCTTGAAGTTTATATTATTTAGACACAATGAAGTTATGGGGGACCAGCATGGATAAAGGCATGGAGGTGGGCAGAGGCACCCTGGTGACAGCTGGAGTTTGTGAGGCTGGTGAAAAGACCAGCAGTGTGTGTAAAGGGCTATGAGGCTGGCAGCCCTATCACATGCCATGCACTTTCAGATCTCTAGGCATTTATACATGCTGTTCCCTCGGCCAGGAACACACCTTCCTCTCTTGTCACTTATTATTCATTCATTAAGCTAGGAGTGGATCCAGAAGCTTACAATTGAGAGGACGCTTTTCAAAAAAGTATACAAATTTACCAATACAGGTTGAGCATCCCTAATCTGAAAATCCAAAATCTGAAATGCTCCAAAATTCAGTTTTCTGAGCACCGACATGGACATCGAAAGTCTGCTGTAGTTTGTTGTTGTTTGTTGTTTGTTGTTGAGGCCAGGTGCAGTGGCTCATGCCTGTAATCCTAGCACTTTGGGAGGCTGAGGTAGGAGGATCGCTTGAGGCCAGGAGTTTGAGACCAGCCTGGACAATAGTGAGACTCCATCTCTACAAAAAAACAGAAAAATTAGCTGGGCATGGTGGTGGGCACCTGTAGTCCCAGCTACTCGGGAGGCTGAAGCAGGAGGATCTCTGCTCCAGAGTTTGAGGTTGCGGTGAGCTATGATGATGCCACTGTACTCCAGCCTGGGCAACAGAGCAAGACCCTGTCTCAAAAAAAAAAAATTGTATAAAATTACCTTCAGGCTATGTGTTTAAGTATATATGAAACAAATGAATTTTGTGTTTAGATTTGGGTCACATCCCCAATATATCTCATTATGTATATGTAAACATTTCAAAAATCCAAAAACATCTGAAATCCAAAAGACTTCTGGTCCCAAGCATTTGGGATAGGGGATATTCAGCCTGTATAAAATTGCCGAGGTCTTCCCAGTATCTTGGGACAGGCTAGGTGAGTGAGAAATCCTGAAGTAATCCTGAAGCTATAAGCTACATTAACTCCAAGGGAAATCTTTACTCTGTTTGGCCAATGTTTATTAGGAACCTGACAGCCAGGTGCAGTGGTGCACGCCTATAGTCCTAGCTACTCAGGAGGCTGAGGCAGGAGGATCACTTGAGCACAGGCGTTCGAGACTAGCCTGGGCAACATAGTGAGACCTTGTCTCACTATGTCTTTAAAAAAAAACCCAACAAACTGCCATATGCCAAATCTACTCATCCTACAAGTTTCAGTTCAGATGCTGCTTCTTTCAGGAAGCCCTCCCTCCCTGGCTGGGCAGGGGCTCCCTGGGCACCCACTGCCCTAACACTGGGCCTAGTACTTTACAATTTCCCCCTGAGATAGGTATTATAACAATGACCGATATATATCAAAGGCTTATTACATGCTACATATGATGTTAAGTGTATAACATCAATTATATCACTTAATTTTCACTTTTAACCGCCTCTCTAAGCCTCAGTTTCCTCATCAGTAAAATGGAAATAATAATACTGCCTACTTCAAAGGGTCATTGTGACGATTAAGAATTCATATATGTAAAATGCCTGGAATGGTGCCTGCATGTAGCACAGTGCTATCTATAGCAGTGTCCTGATGGTGGTTGTGGTGGTACACTAGATACTACTTTTCTCCCCACTTTACAGATGCAAGCTGAGCTCAGCAAGGTAAGCAGAAGAGCTGCCTTTAGTGTGGAACTCTCCCCACACCACCACGCGGCAGCGATGCTGGAGCAGCTCACCTGCTAAGTCAAAGCAGCGGAGTGGCCCACACCCCAGGAGGATCCCACCGAGGCTGTTCCCAGCCCCCAGGAGCTCTGGCTCAGCTCCAAACCAGGGGAGCCTGTGAGTCACCATCATTATTTCTGCCCCCCAATCCAGGCGGCCCTACTTGGATCACCTGCCCATCCCCACCGTGATCCTACAGCTGAGCCCCGGGGAAATCATCCTGAGTCCTGGGTCCCTCCTCCCCTGTCAGGAAACCTGTTTCCTGGTGCTTATACCTGGTAGATGCTAGGCCTCCTTTCCTCCCACATTTCCTCCCTAACCTGCAAGAACAAATCACCTGGGTCATCGCACCTCTCAATGGCCCTGAGAACCTCCATGGACTGCTTTCCCTGTGCCACCTCTTAGCTTAACAAGGGCCTTAAGAATACATGTTGAGTGAAACCTCCCTAGAATGCCCCAGAAAGTCTGTTGAAGCATTATCTCCTGTCCTACAGATGAGAAAATAGAGGGTTGAACCAAGTGTGACTTGGACCAAGGTATAGTCACAGCTTGAACCCAGGTCTTGATTCCTATCCTAAAGGGAAAGGGGGAAGAAGAGAAGAAAGGAGGGGTGTTTGAAATGGGGGTGGTCACAGAAATGGGGGATGCAAGCATGTGACAAGCGATGCCTCTGTCATAGAAAGAGCTTAAGCTGTGAAGTCAGCTCTGTCTCTGCCTTCGAGACTCAGTCTTCCTGCCATAAACCTGGGATGATAATCCCGAACTCTCAGGGATGCTGTAGGATTACTGAGCATTACCCGGGTGACCCCTTCTCCCTTCTCAGCCCTAATCTCAGTCCCTTCCCCCAAGCCTTTCCCTGGCATGAAGTGCCCCCTCCCCACACCTACAGTCTCTGCCAGGCCACATTTCCCCTCCAGAACCCTCTGAGCCCAGCTGAACTGGTGATTATAAGGCAGGTTTTCTCAAAGGGAGTGAGCCCCACCCCAACAGGTTATAGGCTTGTGCTTGGTAATTATTCACAAGTGAACAGGCCTATCAATAAAGGGCCCTTGAAGAGGGCTGTGACAGTCACAGCTCTTAAATATTCGCTGGCAAGGTCCCTTAGGGAGCCTCTAGGTCTGCTGCTTGCACAGGCCTCCTCCCTCCATGGACTCTGCCCCCCACTGGCTATGTGACCTTGGGCTAGTTGCTGCCCCACCCTGGCCCTTAGCTTCCCTCTTCCCACCAAATGTAAAGGGGAGAGAAGGTTGGACCAGGAGCTGAAGGGCCCTCCCTGCTCTGATGGCTTTGCTTCTAGGATCTGGACTCTTCTACCAAAGTCTGGTCTCCAGGAGCTGCCAAGGTCTGTCTAAGGAAGAAACCTGGTCAAGCATGAGGGACCAAGGACGGCTCTGGTTGAAAAAAGAGTCAGAGCTCTAGTGAGGGTGTTTCTGGCATTGAGTGGCTTCCTGTCAGGGTTTAGAACTTGGGTTGCATAGCCAGGAAGATCTGGATGAACTACTGGCCCCACCATGATTCAGCTGGACAGCCCCAAGCCAGTCATCAGAGAGTGGTTCAGAGAGCAGGTTCAAAAGCCAGGGCTTGCACCCCAACTCTGACACCCTGGGCCAGCAGCTTCATCTCTGAAAGAGGGAGGATGATGGCACCAACCTCACTGGGGTGTTGCAAGGATTAAATGAGGAAATACATACAAAGCACCTGGAACGGGACCTTGTCACTATTCTTTGAGCTTCAGTTTCCTCCCCTATACAGCAGGGATAACAGATTTAACAGCATTAAATAAGCAAATGGACCCAAAAGTACTTTGGAACCATGCAAAGCTGTCCAGAGAAGAGAGATTTCTCCTAAGATGTGCACCCAGGGACCCAACCAGGACCACAAAGACACAGCAGCACCAGTGGGAAAACCAAGTGGCTCCATCTTTCTGAAGGGCAATTGGAATTACAAATGGAAAGTCCGTGAAAGATGACCCAGTAACACCTGGGCAGCACACTTGTCCTAAGGTAATGATCACATGCGCAGACGAAGATTTATGGTATAAGGATGTTTTCGTAGTGTGTTCTATAATAAGGACATAACTGGAAACAACCTGAATGTCCATCAATAAAGGATTAGTTCAATGAATTATGGTCAATTTATAAGGTAAACTATTCTGTAGATATTTAAATTGTGTTTATAGAGAGTTTATTTGCTGGGTTACAGTAGTCGTCTTCTAACTGGTTTCTCTGCCCCCATCCCTGTCCCCTGTTGTCTGTCCTCCACAAGGTACCAGGCTCGTTTGACACTTAGGCCAGATCATGTCACATCTCTGCTCAAAACCCTGCAAAGGCTCCACGTCTCTCAGGGCAAAAGCGCAAGTCTCTGGATGGCCCAGGCTGCATGCTCCTGTCAGCTCCCCAACAGCATCTCCCTGTATTCTTGGGCCTTAATTCAGCCACACCGGCCTCCCTGCTCATCTCCACGTATTACCAGGCACCCTCCAACCTCAGGTGGTGCTCAGTAAATGCTTGCTGCATAAAGGAATTTGCTAGCATGTGGGAAAATATGAAGAAAACAAAACACAACATTATCCATTTAGTATTAAGAAGAAAACCCCAATACCTATGCATTTTATTAATAGAAAGCATGAGGTGGCCGGGCGTGGAGCTCACGCCTGTAATCCTAGCACTCTGGGAGGCCAAGGTGGGCAGATTGTTTGAGCTCAGGAGTTCGAGACCAGCCTGAGCAAAAGCGAGACCCCGTCTCTACCAAAACTAGAAAGAAATTAATTAGACAGCTAAAAATATATAGAAAAAATTAGCCGGGCATGGTGGTGCATGCCTGTAGTCCCAGCTACTCGGGAGGCTGAGGCAGTAGGATCGCTTGAGCCCAGGAGTCTGAGGTTGCTGTGAACTAGGCTGACACCACAGCACTCTAGCCCGGGCAACCCAGTGAGACTCTGTCTCAAAAAAAAAAAAAAAAAAACACATGAGGAGGTGTTGAAGCCATTGCTGGGGCAGGTAGTATGGTACAGTGTCAGGGATAGGAGGTTCAAATCTGAATTTTGGCTTCTTCACCATAGTCTGGAGCAACACTCTACCTCCCTGGGCCCCAGTTTTCCTCATCTATTAAATTGGAAACAACAAGGCCCCCTGGTTAGAGCGGTGTGAATAAAAGGTGATGATGCATGTCCAGTGCTGGCTGTCAGGGCACAGTCAAAGGCAGGTCTCCTTGTCCTTACAGCTCACAGAGGCAGGGGGTAGGGGCATTCTGGAGGCAGGGGGCTAGTACAGAAGGTGCCCAGGGGAGAGGAGCTGGGGCTTGGAGGGAGCAATGGATTAGGGAGCAAGCAAGCAAAATAGGAGAAGGGTGGCGATCTGAGTGCAGGGCTGTTCAGTGATGTTGTCCTCCTTTGAACGGCCAGTCCTGTGCTCAGGGACAGCCCGTGGGTAGGCCTTTCAGTCACCCAGATGTAAAGCAAGTGCCCACACACCCATTCTGTTGGAAAGACAATGGAGTAGCCTTTAATCTGAGATTCAGCTCTGTCTGGGGAACGGTATTTCTCAGCTGGAAATGAACTGAGAAGTTGTGCTGCTGCTTCTTGCAGGGTGCGGGTGCTGGTCAGAGCTGACTCTGTAAGGGACTAAGGAGGAACATCTGAGGCTGCAGGAGGCAAAAAGTAGGAACAAACTTCACTCCCCTGGGAAGAAAAGGGGTCAAAGGAGTGGAGTGTCTTGGCCCAGTTCCCTGTGGATGGGGTGCCTGATGTCCCCCCGAGTCCTACTGTAACTGTCCTGTTGAGGGTCATGGGGCAAAGACCAGCCATTCATAGAGCAGGGGAAGGATTTTACTTGAAAGTGGTAGATTTCTGCACTGCCGTTCAGCTGGGAAAGACTGATCTTGGGATAGGAAAGGAAGGCTTGGGAGTCTTGGATTAAGAGAAAAATTTCCTTCTCTCTCGTGGGAAGGAAGATGTTAGAAAACACACATTGGGCTCTCCCAAAAGTGGATGTTCTGCAGGAAGGCTCCTTCCAGGATGGCTGAGGAGCTTGGAGAGGACCATGGCATCATAAAAATCTCCCGTTACTCACTCCCTGCCTCCTCGGGTGTTCTTAACAGTTATAGCCTGGTCCCAGTCAAGCTGGTGGGGAATCGAGAAGGGTCTGTGCATCCATGGGATGGGGTGATTGCTAAGGATTGAATGTTTGTGTCCCTCCAGCATTCCCACGTTGCAATGCTCATCCCCAAGGTGATGGTATTAGGTGATTAGGTCACAGGGGCAGAGCCCTCATGAGTGGGATTAGTGCCCTTATCAAAGAAGCCCAAGAAAGACCCCCTCACCCCTTCCACCAAGTGAACACACAGCAAGAAGGCACCATCTATGACCCAGAAAGCGGGCCCTCAGCAGACAACAAATCTGCCTTGATCAGGGACTGCCCATTCTCCACAACTGTGAGAAATAAATTTCAATCGTTTATAAACTACCCAGCTTATGGCATTTTGTTAGAGTGGGCTGAATGGGCACGAATTAAGACAGGTGATGAAGCAAAGCGCCCAGAGGCCAGTCCCCACCAGGCCAGGGTGGTGATGGCCATCAGGGAGACAATGGCTGGCTCTGGCAAAGTCAGAACCGCAGGAGGGTGGAGGGTGGCACCGGCCCCCAGAGCAGGCCATGAGGACTTCCAGTTTTCAGATCTCGGGGCATCAGAAACAGCTGGGGGACTGTTAGAAAGATGGGCGGGGTGCTGCAAATACATCATAATTTGACTACTTCATAAACCTCCAGCTTTCAGACCTACTCAGTGCCCACATCTATGCTAACTGCCCCCAACCCTTGTTTTTGGAAAACTGTTTCTCCTTCCCTCCTCTCCAGCCCATTGGCTGAGTGGGAGGAGCATCCTTACTTGACCTCATCTCTTAGGGCACAGTGATTGGTTGAAGGAAGGGCCAATCAGAATATTCCCCTGAGCTTTTTCCAACTAGAGCTGGTGAAGGCAGCTCCTGTTGTAATAGTGGCTAGCAGTGGTATAGCACTCTGTCAGGCACTGTTCTCAGTACTTAACATAAATTAATTCATGCAATCCTCACGACGATCCTGTGAGGCAAGTCCTAACATTACCCTCATTTTACAGATGAGGAAACTGAGGCACAGAAGGTTAAACAACCTATCCAAAGCCATAGAGCTAGCAACCTCAGAGTCGGGGTTCAAAATTAGCTTATGTGGTTCCAGAGTACTTTTCACTGCTTTGTCTTAGTGTCCCAGGACGTGAGCTTGGAAGCTGCTGGAAGCCATGCCTTGCACTGAGTGAAGACACAGGTGAGTGTTAGGAGAGAAAAGCGCTGGCCACAGTGAGACACTGAATTGAGAGGCAGAAATTTTCAGGAAAGGACAAAGCAACTCAAGCAACTCAAGTCACAGATTTAAGATATTTTAGGAAATGCAGCAGGCTGGCTGAACTGAAGTTCCAGCATGAAAATCTATTTCTAATGATCTCAAAAAGGACTCAAAATGTTCCAAGTCTGAATCCCTCCATAACCGATGAAATGGGACAAAAGTTCCTTGGAGGTTTTTCACGGTATAGTCACCAGGGATTGAGGATCTGAGCGACCACAGGTGCTGCTTACACTGGAGGCCTCTCCTACTCCGGACAGCTGCCCTCAGCAGCAGGGGTAGATCAGAATCCTGGCATTAGAGGATTCACCGTCATAGAACCTTGGAGTTTTTTTTTTGTTTTTTTTTTTTTTTTTAAGGCAGAATCTCGCTCTGTTGCCCAGACTGGAGTACAGTGGCATGATCATGGCTCACTGTAACCTCGAACTCCTGGGCTCAAGCTATTCTCCTGCCTCAGCCTCCTGAATAGCTGGTACTATAGGCCACCATACCTGGCTAAGTTTTTAAAAAAATTTTTTTTTAAGTTTTTAAAAATTTGAAAAATTAAAAAAAATTTTTTTTTTGTAGAAACAGAGTCTTGCCCAGTCTGGTGTTGATCTCCTGGCCTCAAGCAATCCTCCAACCTCAGCCTCCCAAAGTGCTGAGATTACAGGTGTGACCCCGCCATGCCCAGCCCAACATCGTAGAACCTTGGAATTTTAAATTACAAGTCTGGGAATCATAAATGCCTGAACTCACAGGATCTGGGAGCCACAGAGGTGAAAACTCAGCACTGGCCTCAAGTCCAGATCCATTCCCAAGAAAAAGACCCCAAAGCCACCCAAGGATTCCCACCATCAAATTAGAAGCTTCCAACCCGGAGGCTACTGGGACTGGCTCCTCTAGCTCAGGCTCAAACCAAGAGCAGGAATTCTGGCTACAGCAGTCCCAGCAGGCCCCCAGCCTCCTTGGCTGGGCCCTTCCATGCTTGGAGAGGCCCCTCCATCCCACAGCAGCTCTGCCACTTCATTATTCTCTCAAAAGCAATCTACCTGCCTGTACCTCCCCTTTGTTTTGGTACCGTTTCCCACCATGAGTTAGGGCTACGGTATGGCTAGGAAGGACCCCTATTTGTAGACCGACTAGGTGGTAGTAAGATGCATGGGCATCAGCAACAGTCCCCTTTCCTTTCCTAACAGTTCCTGGCTACACAATCCTGATGCCTGGAATCCCACCATTGACTCCTAAACCTTTTAGAATCCCTCTGCTCAATGCAAATACCCTGGAAGGAAGATAACTCATACCAGTACCAAGACGGGAGTGAACTCCCATTTACTGAACACCAAATATGCCCCAGTGGCTGTTTGTGAGGTCCTTTACAAGTTTGACTCTACCAGGTCTTCTCACAGCTCAGGGAATAGCTCTTATTTTACAGCTGAGTAAACTGAGGCTCACACAGATCGAGTAACAGAATCAAGGTCAAAGAGCCAGTGAGTGAGTGGCAGGGCGGGGTGGAGCACCCTCCCAAGCCCTTCCCCCTCAGCCATGCTGTGGGACATACGGTGGCATGGTGGATGAAGGGTGACAGTAGAGAGGTCACAGGTCCCGAGCTGGGAGAATGGAGACGCAGGTTTGAGCCTCAGGTGTGAGACCTTGTGGAAACAATTGGGAGTGAAGAATTCCTTGAGTATTTGTGCCCAACAGGTTCCAGCTGGAGGATAAAGGCACAGTGGTGCAGGCCCACTGAGGGAAGTGGAGGCCTCTACTGAGCCAGGGGCCCCTTCGCCCTCCGGCTCACCGTCTCTACCTCCTTCCCATCATTGGTGATTCTGGGTGTCACCTCCTGGCCTGTCCATCACCACTTCTCAGTTCTTCCTTCTTAGCTTCCATCCCTCTTTCCCTCCATTCTCCCAACCCACACCCCAGCTTCTCTCTCCCGGATTAGCACTCCAGCCTCCCTTCTTCTCTCCCTCCACACTGTGACATCCCTAACATACACTCGCAAACTCGGAAGGCTCCCTGGCCCTACAGGACAGAGCACTAGATTCCCACAGTCAGGGCAGGTCCTGGGCAGGCAAGGAAGCCATCTGGACAGAGCCAGGCCTTGCCAACCCAGCCAGGAGATCCTCAGACATGGGGGAATGATGATGACCCTCGTCGAACGGAAATGCACTCAGTCTCATTCTGTGCTGGGCTCCAGGGACGTGGGGGCAGATGAACCCTGTCCCCTCCCCATGTATAGTGGGAATTGGAAAAGGAGTAGATGACAGTGACCCGGTGTTGAAATGGTATGTCCATAAAATCCTTTCCCCATAGGGCAGCACGGCCATCTTCAAACAAGTAAATGTGGCTCTAGTGGTTTCCCAACACAGGGAAATCCAAACTCCTGGCCCTGTCTGCTCTGGCTAGCCTGCCTCCTGCATCTCACTCGGCAGGCATCGATCTTCAACTACCTGCCCCTCTTTCTGCTCCTCAGAAGGACCTCAGGCTTTGACATGAGCTGCCCTCACTGTCTGGAATGCTCTGGGCATGGTCGATTTTACTGTGCATCACGTCGCCTTAATGTAAGCCTCACGCAGCATCTACTTCTGCTATTTACTCGCTGATTTGTCTACTTAGATCATGGTCTCCAAAAGCAGGGACTTGTATGTCTGCAGTAACACTGTATCTGCCTAGCACAATGCCCAGACCATGGTAAGAGCTCAACAGTGTGTGTTGAAAGACTGAATGAGAGCCACGAAGGGAAGCAGAGAGACTGCAGCCCTGGAGATGATGACTCTCACTCAGGGATGGGGTTAGAAAGGCTCTCTCAAAGAGGTCACCAAAAGTTGACATTTAGGGAGCGAGCATCAGGAGTGCTGAGAGAGCATCCTAGGCAACGCCGAGCAGCCCCTGCATGGTTGTGAGAGCACCACAAGGCCAGTCGGTGTTGCTGGAACAGAGTGAGGGTCAGGGAGTAGTGGGGAATGGGCCAGCATAGGGCACAGCCTCTACCCTGAGAGCCTTGAACCTTAAGCTCTAGGTGATGGAGAGCCATGGGAGGGTTTTCAAGTAGAAAAATGACATGGTCTGGTGTGTGCTTTATAAAGGATGTGTGGAAAGGGAGGAGGAGGAGCTGGGGAAGTTAGGGAGTGTTGCAGTAGCCCAAGAGGAAGGAACAGCTTTGAGAGATGACAGGAGATAAAATCAGCAGGACTTGGAGACTGGGCTGGGAGTGGGGGAGTGAGGCGTCAGGTATGACTCCAAGGTTTCGGGCTTGGGCAACTGGGTAGATGACTATGCCATTCGCTGAGATGGGGACACAGGAGGAGGAACCGGTTTGGGGGTGAAGATGTTGAGTTTGGTTCTGGGCTTGCCACGTTCGAGGTGCTCATAGGACAGTCAGAGGGAAGTTGGGAGGACGGGTGGATCTCCCTCTCCGGGGGATAGCAAGGTGAACTTTATATACATAAACATGAAGGACTTGTGGGGAGGGCCAAAGCTCAGAAGAGAGGTCAGGGCTGTTCCCTCTTATGGGAACACATCCGAAGGCACCAACTCATTCAGGACCTGGGGACAGCTAGGGAGGTGACACGATGGCACATCCCTGAAGGGCTGACCTTGGAGGAGCTGTGGTGCACATAATTCCACCCTGGACTGGGACCGGGACACACACTCTGCTGCCTTTTGATGTGGACAACCCCTCAGGGGGACAGCGTGGCTGCTGTCATCTGTCCGGGCACATAGGGTGCCCACGATGTGGCTCATGCACAGCTGGGGAGAGCCAGGAGAGTGAGTGGGGGGCTGAGCGGAGACACCTCACCAGCCCCGCCCGATGTTGCCCTGACAGGTCGCCCGCACGTTGGCACTGATAGCGGCTGGGGTTGGGACTGCATCCTCATCCCCAGGCCCGGCGCTGCTGGGGGCGATAACACGAGAGGGACCACGTGGGGATGCGAGAGGCGCTGGGCTGCCCCTCCCCGGGCCCCCTCGGCCTTGCCTTACCCCTGTGCCCAGCAGCCGGCACAGTGCTACCTCCAGCCGCGCCCCCAGCTGTCCCTCCCGTCGTTGGCTGAGTACCCCCGGCGGCCCCTCCGTCCCATCCGCGCCTCCCGCCGAGTCCCCGCCTCTGCCCGGTACCTGCGGTCGCTTTTCCGGGAGGCTTCCCCCTTCCAGGTGGTCAGAAAGGCCATGGGCGCGGGCGGCCCCTCGCGGTGGTGGCGGCGGCGGCTCCGGTGGCAGCACCTGGCCGGGCGGGCAGGGCGGGACCGGCGGCTCCTCCCCGCCCTGCGAGGCGCCTCCCTGCCCCGCAAGGGCGTCGGTGTCCCAGGAGCGGGCCTGGGGTCCCAGGGCAAGCCCACTCCCACTCAGAACCCAAAAGGATCTCGAACACGTCTAGACACCTCATTGGGCTCCAGGAGAAACTGAGGCCCAGAGCGGACCAGAGATTTGTCCAAGATCATGCAGGGGCCCACGGCAGCCTTCTCCACTCCGTCTGGAGCCTGGTCTTGATACGGATGAGCAGCGTCATGTCCCTAATCAGGGTCTCCGCGGGACAAAGTGGTGCCACCAACCGCTTCCCTCCTGCCTCCATGCAAAACCATGGGGTCAGAGGCTTGGGACTGGGTCAAGTGCAGGGCACAGAGCAGGATTGACAGGGAGCTGACAGGGAAGCAGGGAGGTGGGAAGCAGCTGCCTGGGCCTCAGCCGGGAGGCTGTAGGCCAGGCCAGACAAGGCACTGGGACGTGACCCAGTTCACGGACTTCTAAGATTCCCAGTCCCCTGTGGGAGGTGGGGGACGACCGAGGAGAATGAGTCACAGCCTGTCTCCAGCACTGTATTTTATCTTAGGTCATATGCATTTTTGGTTTTTACTTTAAATTAATACCAAAAAGTGGAATGGGCTCTGGAGCAAGGTGATCGATCCCCTGGTGGTGCAGTGGAGCGGGCGTCTCTGGGGGTCCCAACTAAGGACAAGGGGCAGGGAAGCACCATGAGGAGGAATCTGAGGACTCCAGCTGTAGCGTGAAAATGGATTCAGGGACCTCTGGAGACTTTCCCATGAGAGAGGGTGGGGGGCGAACACAGGGCAGGGGCAGGGTGGCTAAGGAAGTGATCATTTTTGTTTCCTTTCAGCCTGGGTTTAGCCTAGGTACTTGTGCAATACAAATCTTTGTCCAATAAATGGTGACTGATTCTCATGAGTCAGATGTTCTCTAATGTGCCAAGCCCTTAGCCAGGCCTTTTACACAAATTCTCATTTATTTTCATCTTATTAAATATTCACTTATCCCCATTTTACAGTTGATGAAACTGAGGTTCAGAGTGGCTACTATCTTCCTTGAGACGCAGTTGTGGAGCCAGTCTTAAACGCTTCTGGTGCTTTCCTCCCATCCTGCCTGCGGGCCCTGGGTGGGCTGGGGATGGAGTGGGAGGCCCCTGGAAAAGTTGCCCAGAGGGCGGAAGCCCCAAGGGCTATCTGGGCAGTTTCTCTCACACTTTCTCCCTAGGCAGCAGAGACAATATGACCTTTCTCCCTTTCTCTGAGCACTCATGTTATGGTCTTGGCAGATCAACAAGGGCCTGAGAATGCTGCCTATCTGATCACAGAGCTATCGCTTCCAGATCTGGAAATTCCAGTTAGAGTGCACCTAGCGGCCTAAACTCCTCAGCCCAGCCTTGTCCAGCTTGGCAGATTGGACACTGCATGCAGATAGCCAACTTTATTCTGGGCTCACAGGCAAGAATACCACAGGGCCTCAGAAGCCTGACCCTCCTATAAGCCCAGTCTACTGATGGAGGATTAAAGTGCCACCGAGCCTCTGAGCCCATAATCAACACCACTTCCTCCAGGAAGCCCTCCAGCATCTCCCCATTGAAGGGGTCTTCCCTCTTTAGAGGTTGTATTTTTATCTGTCACTCTCACAGCACTTAGCACTAAATATTTTTAATCCTTGTATTAGTTATCTACAACCATATTAGTCTTACTCTTCAGATTTCTATAACTATAGTGATAGTTTTATCCAGAATCAGAGGGAAATGAAGAAGTATTCCATATAAATGAACTTTCAAGATAACTGAAGCTTATTCTCTTTAGAATGTCTCATATCTGTGTCTTCCACGGAGCCTAGCATCACTGCAACACATAGTAGGTACTCAGTGTTGCATAAATAAAGAAGGAACTAACATTTATCAAGTTTCCACTGAGTGGCACGCACTATGCTGAAGGGCTTTACAGACACTACCTCTAATCTGGACAGCAACTCTGTTTTAAGAATATTTGAGTCAGAAATTTAGAAATGGTCCTAAGATCAAATCAGGAGCTGGGATTCAATCCCAGGGTTTTTAAACTTGAAGGCTTGTTTTCTGTTCTACGTCATCATGTTTAGAACTATTTAGGCATTATTCTAAACTCTTCTTATGTACCAACTCATTTAATCCTCAGAACAATCCTATCAGATATGTCCTTTTGCAATCCCCATTTTATAGTTAAGAAAGTAAAGCAGAGAGGGATTAATTTGTTCAAGATCATACGAGCCAGTTAAGTGGCAGAGCTGGGACTCAACACAAGCAGCCACTTGAGACCCTGTATCCTAACCCCAGCCCCAGGCTGCCTGCTGCACAAGCTCTTAGAATGCACAAGCATTTGTGAACCACTTTCCCAAGCTTATCTCATTTTGGATCTCATAACAATCCCAAGGCAGAATAGGTTCTAGCCTTCCCTTCCTCCCTCACTCTGGAGCCACACTGTAAGACTCTTGGCCCCACCACTTGCTAGCTGCATGGCTTCAAGCAAGTTACTTAACCTTTTTGTGTCTCAACTTTCTCCCCAGTAAAATGAGGACAATAACAGAACCTATTACAAGGTTGTTGTAAGGATTAAATGAGTTAATGCAAACAACACAAAATAGTGCCGGACACTTAGTATGTGTTATGTGCACCTCCTATGGTGATAGTTTTATCCAGAATCAGAGGGAAATGAGGTGTTCCATATAGATGAACTTTCAAGATAACTGATGTTTATCCCCTTCATAGATTCACATTTCCCTAAACTGTCTTATTACCTTTTCTGTCTTCTTAAACACGGGCATGACTATCTGTCATGCAACAGGAACCAAAACTTTACATCCATCATCTTTAATCCTTGCAAAAACCCTGTGAGGGAACTGTTATCCCCATTGAGAAGCAGAGAGGTTTAGAGATTCACCCTGAGTCACACAGCTAGGAAATGATATGGCCAGAATTTAGACTCATTTTTATATGACTCCAATGTCTGGATTCCTTCTATAAGGCCAGGCAACTTTTTAGGAAACTGTGATGAATCAGAGTTTTTTTTGCTCCTATGTAGTTAAGTCAGCATTCTGCAAGGGAGTGGCGGCGGGGGGGTTCCTAACCTGCTTCTTCCTATTCTAGGACTAGAGTTTTTATTCAATTAGGTGGAGCCTCTATCCTATCCAGGTCTCTGAATGTCACAGTGCCTGGAAGGATCTTTAACTCAGGACTTGAAAGACCACAGAGACCCACACGCTGGATGAGAACAATTCAGGGTTGTCTTGTTCTTGACATGTCCAACTATCACTAAAAGGCCTGTAGGCAGAGCAGGCAGTTCTGTTCAGAGGCTCTTGTGTCCTACAGAGCCTCGGAGGGGTGCTAGGTCTGCTGTGTGCTGGATGGGGGCTTCCTGCTTAGAGCCTTCCCCAATCCCCTCAGTTCTATACCTCATACTTTCTACCTGTTTTGAGTGTTGTGAGGAGTAAGACTTTCTTATTTATATATATATACATAAAGAGCTGTGGTGCCAGGCTCAGAGAAGGTCCTCAGTAAGTGTCAGTTACTTTCCCTGCCTCTTTTCCTTCCCACGAAGTAACTCAATCCTCAAATCTGACCCCAGAGGAAACAAAGGAGGGGCTGAAACTAAGCCCGTAGGTGTTGGGCAGCTGAACACATTCCATACACTTTGTGGGGTAGGGAAGGAAAAATGGGTGGGGTCTTTCTGTAGAAAGGTCTCGTCCTCCATGAGGTAATCTTTCACATCATTCACCTGGATACGTAACATTAAGACCTGTATTTATTTGAAAAGAGATTTTTAAAAATCAGTGTCTTTCATTTCATCTTGTGACTCAGTACATACTCAATAACAAAGTCTATTTCATGATTTTAAAAATGATGCTCATTAACATACTAAACATTTACATACAATGGACCAAAGCAAAGATATGCAGTCATTCCAAAGAGACATTATAGCTACTCAACCAGCCAAACTAGATTGTAACCTGATTAAACATATTAATCTGAAAAACATGTCCATCAGAGGAGCCCAGGCAACCCTGGCTACAGAAATCGAGAAGAGCCTCAGAGGCAGGAGGCATCCACACACCAGGAAGGGAGGAGTCGTACTCCAAGCCTTGTGCAACTTTATTTCTACTGGAAAGTGACATTCTGGTCTCTGTATCAGTCCCTGTGAACTTGTTTAATGAGAGCTGTCTGTTTTACTGATCAATAATCAGGTTTCTAAACTTAAAGGTTAGATCTTGGATCAGGTTGAATTCACTAAAGTAATGAATGCCACTTAAATGAGGCCTCCTAGGAGAGTGTTTGCTGGCCTTTCCCAGTCGACAGAGCCCTAACATCAAATAGTGTGGCCTTGTGAGAGGTGTTCTTTTTAAAAAAATTTCGACAGTCACCATATATGCTTTTATTAATACTAATGCTAGTACAGTGTCCTGGCAACACCTCTTCTGGGAAGCCTTCCCTAATCCTCTCAGCTAGACCTATTCTCTCCCTCCTCTGGGTGTCCGAGCACTCCTATGGTAATCCTCAGTATGCAATGTTATGAAATTAAATGTATCTCCTCTACTGTACCACTAATGGCAAGGCCCTCATCAGTCTTCTCTGTCCCTAGCCCAGCTCACAACAGGTCTTAGCAAAGGTCAATGGAATGATAATGACATTTTCACTGTGTATTTTCAAAACACAGACAATACAGAACTTTCTGGCAATAAGAGGTACATTATAGATCCACACATGAAAAAAAAAGGTATTTTAATGTAAACTTGTTTCAGTAGAAAACAATGATTGAACATGGATTCTAGAGCCAGACTGCCTAGATTTGAATCCTAGCTCTGTGATCTGGAGCAAATTATTTAACCCCTTTGTATCTCAGCCTTCTCATCTGTAAACAGGGAATAACAGTGTCTAACTTAAAGGACTGTCATAGAGATTAATCGGTATAAAGTGCTTCAAATAGTACTGGGCACATAGTGTCATGTAAGTGTTAGCTTGCCATTATTTTTAAAAACTGTCTATTCACAAGGAAGACTGGAGATGCTTTACAGTAAGATGCAGAATACAAAGGTCAAGTATAGAATGACAAGATGCAATAGCACTGCAAAGTGAGTGAGTGGATTTAATAAAACCTGCAGGAGAAGAAAGAAACTAGAGTCCGCTCCAGTGGTTCTCCAAGTGAGGTCCCTAGGCCAGCAACATCAGAATCACCTGGGAACTTGTTAGAGATGCAAACTCCTGGGCCCAACCTACACCCCTGAATCAGAAACTCTGGTGGTCCAGCAATCTGCAGTTTAAAGAGCTCTCCAGGTGATCCTGATGCTTGCTAAATTTTGAGACCTACTCCTGTCCCCTCACCACCTGCATCTAATCAGACTCTAAGGCCTGTTAATTCTCCTAAATCTTTCTCAAATTGGTCCCCTTCTCTCAGGCCTCAGCCACAACCACATTTTAAGTTATTACCGTCTCACCTGCATGACTGCAACAATCTTCTACCTGCTCACCCTGCCTTATCTAGTCTTCTCCTAAAGTAATCCCTCAAATCACCACCAATGAGATCTTTCTTACGAATAGGAACACCTCTCTCTTTTGCCCACAAACCTTAAATTGAGCTACTTCAGACTTCAAAACTTACTTTCTGCCTCCCTTTTATGTTTTCTTTCCAGAGCCTTGTCAGCACTGAGAAATTATTTTTCATTTTTCCTAAACTTGTGGTTTTAAATTTTGTATTTCTTTAATAAAAAAGCTGACCATTTCCCCTGTATATTTATCACTTATGGTAGTATTAGCAACTAATAATGATTGAGTGCTTTCATGTGTCAGAAACTGTTCTAAACTTTCATGAGAGTTAAATAGGAGAATGAATTGGAAAATGTCTCATAAGATGACATGCGCAATGTAGTAGGTTTATTCCATTAATATTCAAGAGCAGGAAGATTACATGGATTATTTTATTTGTGATATTTCTCCTCTGGTTTCTTATCCTTAACAGGAATAGAGAGTAGTGGTTAAACCTTTGGAGCCAGTCTCCCGGGTACAAATTTCAGCTCTGCTACTTACTAACTGCATAACTGTGGCCTAGTCTGGGTACCTCCTCTGTCAAATGAAGGTAATAATAGTACCTATGCCTTTTAGGGTTACTGTTGTGAGCATTAAATGAACTAACATGTGTAAAGCACTTAGGATCATGCCTGGAGCTTAATAAATGTTATTTGTTTTTATTATTTATCATGTCCTATTGCTACCATTGCCTATAAGCAAATTTTTTTCACACAAAATGAAACAAAGCATGATAAACTGGAAGAATATCATGCTTGGAATCAAAGAGACCAGAGTTTAATTCCTAGCTCATCTATGTATTATTAGCTGGATGATCTGAAGCACATTATTTTAACTTTTTGAGCCTCAGTTTCACCATTTCTAAAATAGGGGAAAACAGTACCTATTATTATATTTAAGGCTATTGTGAAGATTAAATAAGAAACAAGAAAACATACATAAAATGCCTAGTAGAGTGCTTCACGCATAATGTGCATTTACTACCAATAGCTATTTTCACTATTAATAATAATGTGGCTGAATTTATTTAAAATAAATAATATTAAAAAGCTGTCAAAGTAAAATCCTTTAGAACAATCCTGTGAGTTATGTATTATGATGTACATTAGATAAGGAAAATGAGGTTCAGGAAGGCTAAATAACTTTCTCAGTCATCTTTACCTTATTTTATCAAAAATGGCAGAAAAGAGATTCAAACCCAGGATTGCATGAATTTATTAGATCATAGTGCCTTCCAAGATTCCATGTCACAAATCCTTATTCAACAAATATATATAAAGCCATGTATGTCTCAGGCACTGTCTCTGTGTACACACGTTTCCTATCTTTCTTTCATAAAAATAGGACATGATAACTAAAAACAGTAATTAACATTTATTACTTATTCTATACAAGGTACTGTCCCAAACACTTTACACATATTAATCTATGCTGATTGTATACCTATCTCTCCTTGGACACAGCATGGACATAAGCAGAGAACTGTGCAAAATTCCACTGCAAATTGGATATATGGATAGTCTGTTTTATTATTATTTAAAGTTTATTCTCATAATTACAGGCTACAATTTAGAAGTCTGAAACATAAGAGAAAATTCTATAAAAAGAGAGTCCAAATAAACCTGAACCAGTATGCAGAAGATGGTTAAAACTTTGTAAGTAGTGCCACTTAGCTCTCGGGCAGTACTTACTGTCCTTTTCAAGCACAGGCCCTGGAGCCAGAGTCAACAACATAAAATATCACAAATGACTCTAAGATATTCATCCTACACAAGTGAGCATGGAGATATAGATATATATTTATATAATATATACACACTTTAATATAATATTGGTCCACGGAGTATACATATTTTAACAAAAGATAAGAATCTATGTAATCCAGTTAAACATACATAAGATTAGAGTACACTTATTACATCAAAAGTTGGTGTTTATAAGTTACATATATTTAATATTTTCTAGAGTGTTTTAATTAAAAAAAATATTTTAAAAGCATTTCAAACATATCTTCATTTTCCCAGTGCAAAAGAAGGTTGTTCAAGTCAACTTACCTTTTTCCTAAAGAGTAAGGGGAAGAAAACAAAAAAACAAAAAAACCCACCACCTATCACAACTCCCAACACTACCTTCTCAATCACCTTTTGTAGTAAATCCTTAGGACGCTGGATTAGTTTATCAAAATTAAAGCCTTGTAATTATGATGCAGCCCTTGCTTCATATGTATGATTTTTATGCTGAAATGTTTCTATTTACAAAGGTAGAAAAAAGTTAGCAGTGCAAAAAAGTGGTTTGTTTTAATCTGCAGCAGTCCAATTGTGTGTGGAAAGAAAAAAAGCACCATTTCAAGATAAAATGAATTGGATACGTTGGAATTTATTTATAGGCTAGGCAATAAGTTACTCTGATAAACACAAATCAAAACTACCTTGACTTGTGACCCCAGAGAATTTTAATGTTTTTAGGTGCATTTTTCTTTATCATGGTATTCAATACATCATCTAAGTCAGTAACTCATGTTTAAAAAAAATACGATTACAAGTTATAGCCTACTTCACAGTCTATTTCAAACTCAGCTTGTCTGCTAGGTCAGTTTTACAGGAAATGGTCTTTTAATATATGAATAGTTTTGATAATTTGGCAGGTCTCTTCTCTCCCAATTAAAAAAACAAGAATTTTTGCTGGCTTGCCAATTTTATAGGTGAAAAACATGGAGAATAAATAAACTAATTTAAACCAGAAAGATGGACAAAAAGCAATATAATTAATACACATCACTTTTTCCATTTGTGTTCAGTGGAAGTTTTTACATTTCAAGTAATTGAGCCTTCATTAAAGGAAAAAACAAAAAGACAAAGAAAAAAAGAAAAATTAAAGTACCTTCCAGTTCCAGCTTAATAAAGTTTCTTCTACAAAAGTACTAAAACAAACCCATTATGAACTCAAGAGGGCAGGGCCATGGCAAAGGCAGAATAGCTGCCATTTTAAGATGTTTGCTTATCTTTTACTGATGGGGATATGTTAGGTGTTAATTTTCTCCACTGTCTAGCACTTAAAATGAACATTTGCCTACAAATCTTATTGGTAAGAAACTGATTTTATTAATTAGCAAACATATGGAGAGGTATCTGTTGATCTAAAATTCTTTAAATCCAGAGAAATTTTTTAAAATTTTATTTCACACATGAAGCTTTAACATTTTTATTTAGGAAAAGATCAAATCTAAAGCTATAATGGTTCAACCTAAAGCATCCCTTTTTCAATAGCAATATTGAAATATTTTTCCTTGTCTCTAAAAAACAAATTAAACAATATTTTTACTATGAGAAGTACAAAAATGCACTTTAAACTAGCCAATTTTCACCAATCATAAAAGAAATAAGATGTTCTTTCCCTTACCCTCCCTCAACCATTCAAATCAGGGGAGAAGACTGCAAACTTTAAGAACCCCACCGGCTATCATCAGAATAACTACAGAACGAGGGTAGCACAGGGTGAAACTATTTCTCTATACTCCAGAAGGCAGAAGCTTGGGTGCTCTAGCTTTACAAGTAAAAGTAGCTTAGGCAGGCATAGGCAGGGGCCTCAGTGAAGTTATCTGACTGGGTTACTGCTTTTACAAGAAAAAAAAGTGACAAACCTGAAATGGAGTAAAAAAAAGAAAACAAAAAACAACGAAAATCTAAAATTTTGTCACATTTAAAGGAATCTCAAACATTTTGTATTCCCATGCTCATAGGTAGTTTTGATACACACTGTAAATAGCTTCAGTATTCAGGCAGAAGAGTACTGTATTGTTGACAAAGGACAAAAGAATTCTTCATGCTTCTGATATCTCAGATTTGCTGAGTGCAATGGCCAGTTCTAAGTCTTCTTGCTCTTGTTGATTCAGTCGGGCAAGCCTCTGCTCTTCCTCTCTCTCACTTTCCCTCTTGGCCCATTCAATCATATCTTCTTCAGAGGGATACTGCCATTTAAAAGACCGAATGAATGAACAAATGAATGAATAAACAAATGAGTAAAACAAATAAAAAGAAAAAGAAAGCAATATAAAAGGGCATTAACTATCTGTTTCGCCTGAAGGACTCTAAAAATAGTCTTGTTATTTGCCAATTTTTCTTCTGAAAAAACATTTCATTTTAACCATTTATTAAACTGTGGTTTAATTTAAGAAATTAATTCAGTCTACGGATAGAATATCTATAAAACTGAACATTAAAAATTTTATCACTTGGAGTAAAATGCTCAAGGTAAATTAGGAGATTTAATAAAAGGAGAAGGCTAGCCTTTTCTGATCTAATGTAAAACATCTTCTACTTCCACTTTAGTAAGCATCCTCACATGATAAATTATTTTTAACTTAATCCCACTGGTGATTTTCTACCTTATCCTAGTCCTTCAGGTGTAGAAAAACTATGAAGCAAAAAAAAAAAAAAAGAATGCTGATTTTGCTATACATAAGAGTATTGGGTATACTAAGCAAGATGTGGACCAAATCATTTTTTTAAAAAGCATTTTGGGCCAGGCGCGGTGGCTCACATCTAAAATCCTAGCATTCTGGGAGGCTGAGGTGGGAGGATTGCTTGAGGCCAGGAGTTTGAGACCAGCCTGCATAACATAGCAAGACCCCCATGTGTCTCTACAAAAAATAAAAAAATTAGCCGAGCACAGTGGCACGCGCTTGTAGTCCCAGCTACTCGGGAGGCTGAGGGAGTGAGGGAGAAGAATCGCTTAAGCCTAAGAGTTTGAAGTTGTAATGAGCTATGATGATGCCCAGGGCGTCAGAGCAAGATTCTGTCTCAAAAAAAAAAAAAAAAAAAAAGCATTTTGAAGGTTTTGCCAGGCTTTGAGAACTTTTAGACCCAGTTTAAATAAAATCTTACTGCTAATAATTATTAGGTTGGGGAAATATTTTTATCCACCCAAAACAGCAACCTTAGCAGATACTAAAGACCAAATTCTACTTGGTTTCAAGTCTGGTCACAGAAAGGAATCCCATAAAAGGATAAAATAAAAGAATTTGTCAGGGCTTTTGAAAATG
>CAUYSK010065068.1:0-11194 GCA_963575035.1 Avahi laniger
TCTTGCTCAGGCTGGTCTCGAACTCCTGACCTTGAGCGATCCACCCACCTTGGCCTCCCAGAGTGCTAGGATTACAGGCGTGGGCCACCGCACCCGGCCTACCCTCAGGTCTTGACAGTGGGAGCAGAAGGCCAGTGACAAAAGCTATACAGCCCCCAAAGAAGGCACGGCCCACATCAGATGCAGCCGAGTTGGCTAATGGAAAAGGACTGGTGGTGGCGGGGCACAGAGAGCAATAGGGAGCTTTGCCAAGAGAGGAAGATTAGCGCCCAATGGAGGAGTGTGTCCACTATGTGAGAGGAAGAGCCACAGGATATGTGGTAACCAGAAGGGGAACTGTGGCAAGGACAATGCTCACTGTTCACTAAATTTGGCTCATTTGCTTCCTGGCACACAGCTAAACTACCATTCCCAGCTTCCCCTGCAGCTGGGTGGGTCTCTGTCACCATGTGACCTGTTCTGGCCAATCAAATGTGAGCAGAAGGCACATGTGCCACTTTCGTGGTTTTCCTGTGTGCAGTGATCTGGGAGGCCACATGTTGAGGATGGCAAAGTTCCACCATGGAGGGACCTTAGCTTTCTGAGTCACTGCCTACGGGAGAACTGTCCAGGAGGAGCACTAGAAACATTCACATTGGACATGCATGAGCAAGAGATAAACTTGTTCAACTACGAAGATTTGGGGCATGTTTGTTACAGCAGCTAGCCTATGCTGACTAAGCTCAGCCCACACAGCTCACTGACCAGAACTGGGCTGCACACTCACCCTGAGTCATTTGCAGGTGGTGTTGATATCTCAACAGTATCAGGGTTCTGCCAGCAAGGAAGAAGGTGGGAATTGATTTGGGGTAGGCACCCACTAGCAGCTGCTATGTGAGGCTAAACAGCTTTTTAAAGATTTATTGGCTAATTCCACTTATTTTGTCAATTGCCTCTTTATGTCCTTTGTCTATTTGTCTACTGTGTTTTTCCTCTTGTTTAATGAATTGTATTAGGGATTGTAATGCATATCTGTCATTATTTTTGTCTACTCAGCATCCCCTTCCTATGTTTGGGGTATCCCCTGACTTCTGCTATGGAATCTGAAAACGTCAAGGGCTGGCTTTCCCAGCCTCCCTTGCGACTAGGACGCAGGCCATGAGTGAGGAGCTGCCGTTCATTCAGAGGCTCTTGCCTCTCAAATGGGATTGGAAGCTAACGATCAGAGGTAGCAGGGACCGTGCAGACTATTCTGGAGAGGGCGGAAGCAATGGCAGCCGCTCTGTGGCAGTGCCCAGGGCCCAGCAAGCGGGTAACTGTGGTGTTGTTCCCAGATCAGCTGTAGCACAATCGCTGTTCCTGTGTCGGGGGCTCGCAAGCCTGGTCCGCCAGCCTGCCTGGAAAGTGTGTCGTGCTCAATTTCCATCCCTTTTCCACTTAAATCGGCTAAGGTCCGTTTCTGTTGCTTGCAACAGAAAAAGTGAAATTAACCCTTTGTCTGTATTATCTGTTACAAATCTTTTTTTCCGTTTGTCATTTGTCTTTCAACCTTGTATTTATAACAGCTTTCCTATAGAGAGGTTTTAGATTCTTATGCAACTTTTAGTTGTTTCTGCTTTTCAGGTCATGTTTAGAAAGGCCTTCCAGAATCCAAGATTATGAACATATTCACCCATATATTAAGTTAAAACATTTTAACAAGTTAATATTTGATTCAAATATTTATATTTTTATATTTATTTTATATTTTTCTGGTCACATCCCCTCCGTGTTGCCAGACATGCTCCTCTGTCCCTGCATTTCTTGTAATGTGGTGGTTGAGTCTAGAGCAGGGGCTGGCAAACTTTTTCCATAAACAGCCAGAGAGAAAATGTTTTAGGTTCCGTGGGCCATGACAGTCCCTGCGGCAATCCCTCCACTCTGTAGTAAGGACGCAGCCAAAGACGACGTGTAAACGACTGAGCAGGGACCTGTTCTGATGACACATGATGTGGGCCCTGGTTTGCAGAGCCCCGAGCCGAGGACGGCCAGGCTCCGGCCTGATGTGGCACTTCACTGGTGATGCTATGTCCTTCCATTCAGACGCACTTAATGTCCCATTGTTCCCAACTGCATTTTAACTTGAAAAATACAAAAAGAGGTCAAAACTGAAAGTGCAGTTTATTTATGACCCCACCACATTTTTGAGGAAGTGTATAAATTGAGAAGTGAAAGTTCTGTCTTCTGTTTCTTCCCCCCGAGACAGCCTCTATTAACAGCTGGGGACAGTTTCTTCCAGACTTTTAATACAAGTACAAGACCCCGTATCTACAGCTGTGTGGGGCCGCATCCTTCTGCCCACAGGTGTGTCTGGAGCCAGGAAGGTTGGAGTGCTGAGCTCCCACCTCCACGTCTGGGTGGCAGCTGGTTCATTAACCGCCTCCATACCGGGTAGGGCGACCACGTGGAGGGGTGGGTCAGTGCCCATCAAGCTGCTAGGGAGAGAGGAGACCCTCTCCTCTTTCTGAATCTTTTCTTACCCCATTCCTTAGACTAAAGGAAATATGAGACCCGAATGGATTTTAAGTGATGCTTAGAATTTGCAGGAAATTTCCCCCAAGAGTCAGGGGAGGGGGCAGAGACTGAACGTTGTGTGTCCTAACGGAGCAGACGCGCTTCCTTGCGATGGTCACAGGCAGGCGGGGGCGGGGCCCTCGCTTTCCCCAGTGCTCTCCCTGTGTGTCCTTCGCTGTCCAGCTCGCCGGCCCAGCCCTTCCCTGACACTAGGTCCCGCAGCCCCCCGTCCCCCATCCCTCCCAGGGACTCGCCCCGCATCCACTAGGTGGCGCCCCCGGCCACGTGGTGCTTTCCGAGGCCTTGGGCGGGGCCGGGGGCGGGAGCGCTCGGGGCTCGGTTTCTGCGGGTTTGCTGGGCGGGTGCCCGGTAAGCCCCACTGCAGGCGGGAGAGGTGGGGGAGTCGCAAGCTGGAATCAGATGCAGCACCACGCTGCAGGGACGGGTGTTAGCTTCAGATTCTTTCTGGCTCCTTTTTGGCCCAGGCTTTCAGAAAACAGGTGCCAGCAAGTCCCGGGTCCGGAGGAGCCTCGCAAAGCTGGTCGTGGAGCTCCGGCTTTGGAGCTCCTGGATGGCCAGCCCGTCCAGCTGGTAGCGGTCAGGGAGGTGGAGCTGGGATTGGAGGGTTTTCTTCGGAGAGGATGGAGGGGGCCTGAAAGTGCCCCACCTCTTACCTCAAGTAAGTATGGAGAGTGGTTGGGAGACCTGGATTTGTGTCCCCTGCAGCTAGGGAGACACCTGATGGGTGACTGACACTCACCCATGAAGTGGTGACTGGTCAGTGAATCCGCCCGAGGGGGCAGAGGTGAGGGCAGTAGTTCTGGAGCTACACACCTGGTCTGGTCCGTGTCCCGGCCAGATCCCCTTTCCCGGGCACCCTGCCTCCTTCCCTGGAGAAGCATCCTTGGCCAAAGGAGCCACAACGCCTGGCAGGTTCAGGCGACAGCCCATGGCCAATGGCTAACCCATGTATCACCTCAAGACAGGGGTACGTCTGTGTATCCCAGAGCCCCCTGCGGACCCGGCCAGGGCTGGACTTACCCTGAGACCTCACCCTACCCCAGTCCTTTCTCCTTCCCTGTCCCGCTGCCCTCATGCCCTGACGGGGCTCGTCCCTAGTACTTCCCTGTCTTGGGCTCCGCTTCTAGATACCTGAAGGCAGGGAGCCCCAGAAGTGGTCCCGGGAAGCCAGCCCCAAGGGTGGGATTCTGGAGCCTATCGCTGGTGGCCCCGGCACGAGGTAGCAGAGCAGCTGCTCAGACTTCCACCAGTGGTCACCTGGAACTGGACTCAGATAGACAGGATGCCCCGGCTTGTGCAATATCACTGGTGTAGAGAGACATTAGGGAAAATAGTAATTATAAGGACTGCGGAATGGGGAGGCTGGTGCTGAACACAACTGATGCTTTGAAGAGAGAAAATAACAAGTTCAGGGCCATGGATCACCAATTTAAAGCAAAGTCAGAAGGATTCCTTGGCAGCCATTAAGGAAACCTTTGTCTCTCTCTCTCTCTCTCTCTCTCTCTCTCTCTCTTTTTTTTTTTTTTTTTTTGAGGTAGTGTCTTGCTCTGTCACCTGGGCTAAAATACCGTGACGTCAGCCTAGCTCACAGCAACCTCAAACTCCTGGGCTCAAGCGATCCTCCTGCCTTAGCCTCCCAAGTAGCTGGGACTACAGGCACATGCCACCACACCCGGCTAATTTTTCTGTTTTTAATTAAGATGGGGTCTCGCTCTTGCTCAGGCTAGTCTTGAACTCCCGAGCTCAAGCGATCCTCCTGCCTCGGCCTACCACAGTGCCAAGATTACAGGTGTGAGCCACCGTGCCTGGCCAAGGAGACTCTTCTCTTCTATAGTCAGAGGGCGGACAGCTGGCAACAAGGTGCCGGACTTCAAAGCAAGTGGAATTCCCAGCCTGGGGAGGTCTCCTTTCCAAAGTCAGGGCCCCAAGGGGAGAGTGGGGTCCCTGAGACCTGAGATGGTCTATCTGGGGAGATGCTCTTGAGAACGTCAAAGCCCCAGGTTCTCCTATACCCACTGGCCTGCAGAAGTGGCCCATCCCCCTGCTGGAAAGCCGTAAAGACTATGCGGAAACCGTAAATAAGGGGAGGTGCTTACAAGGCAAGGCTGCCCTCTTCAGGTCTGCCTCCATCTCCCCCTTGGCCCCCAGACTCAAAGCTGGACTCACAGCTCAGCATGACCTGACCAGGGAAATGCTTTGCCTACCGAGGGACAAGAGCGATTAACTACCGCAGAGCTGTCAGGGCAGGCCACCAGGGACCGGCCAGAACTGGGAGAAGATTCCTGGCGAGGACTCTGAAGGTTCTGGATCAGGGAGGAGGGGGCTAGAGGCTGGGTATTGGAGAGTTTATCAGTATGGAAAGACTCAGATTGGAATCCTGGAAAGGCCCTGGAAGGATGGGTCTAATATGTTGCCGTGAGGGTTCTTGGAAGCTCGGGAAGAGTGATGGTGCGCAGTCAATGAAGTGGAGGTGTCAGAGTGGCCACGGAGGAAGGGACGCAAAGGCTTGGAGAAGTGGGAAAGCTAAATGCATTTTTTTTTTGTAGCCCGTGTAGGAGAACAGCCTGTTGTGTAGCAAAACCTCCGTGATGACCAATGTTTGACTCCTGTATACCGAGGTGCTCTGCAGTAAGTTCTTTAAACAATGCCTGCAGCATAGCTAGCCCCTCCTAAAGATGCTTATCTAACCTCTCCAGTGGTCACGAGTTTTGCAAGAAAGGCTGAGACGTGACCAACTGCACATGTTTTACCAAAAAAGCTTGTTATATAAAAGATATTTTCTGCAGGGCGAGTGCGGGGATCCACTGTCTTGTGGCTGCCTGAGACACTGCCTCTGCTCATAAGTCCCTATTAAATGTTTCTTCCTGAGAAACTGGATTTGTCAGCCTTTTTCTCCAGTCCCTCATCTCCCGTGGTCCTTGGGGGTAGATCTGCATAGATCTGCTTGCAGCGGGACAGGTTGGAAAAGCCATTGACTGCCTAATTTCTCTGGGACGGCCCAGCGCTTCACCCAAATGACAAGGAAGGGCTGGTGAGGAGGCGTCAGCATGGTGGAGCGCCCGGAGGTGGCTGTCCTTGGTGGGCGGGCCTGGCAGGGGACATGCTGCCACAGAGCTGGGCTCTCGTGCAGCCTCGGGCATCATAGGGTTCCCGAGTGGCAGAGGCCAGAGGGCAGCACTTAACTGTGACAAGCAAGGTGGGTGCAAGGACCAGAAGGGACTGCCGGGTTGGGATGGCAGCCCGGGGCCTGACCCACAGGACCCCGTAGAGATGGCTGACAGCACGTGGCATTTCCAGGGGCGAGATATCTGGGCAGCCAGCAAGGGTGTTTTTTAATGTGTATAATCGAAAGTGACTAAGAATGGATCAGCAGATGGCCGAGGTCAGATGCCCCAACAGAAAGTCATGAGCCCCTGCCCAGTTTCCAGACCTGAGCCTGTTCCCAGGTGCAGAATCCATCAACAGAAAGAGGGGCCGGTCCCTGGGAAGGACCTGCATGGCACGGCGAGGACGTACAGCACGGTGCCCGGTCCTTCCCTAAAGGGACCGCATTTGTGTCCTAGGGCTGCTGTACAAACCTGCCACAGGCCAGTGGCTCAAACAACAGGCAGGTATTGTCTTGGGTCTGGAGGCTGGAAGCCCAGAACCGCGTGTCAGCAGGGTGAGTTCTGGTGGCTGCTGTCAGTCTCTGGAGTCCCCTGGCTTGCACGTGCCTCATCCTGATCTCTGCCTTCATCATCCCGTGACGTTCTCCTGTGTGCCCATCTGACTCTGTGTCCAAATTTCCCCTTTTTATGACGACACAGTCCCAGTGGATGAGGACCTCTCCCAATGACCTCATCCCAGCTGGAGCATCTGCAAAGATTCTGTTTCCAAATAAGGTCACAGTCACAGGTACTGGGGCTTAGGACTTCAGCATCTTTTGGGGAGAGTGGTGGGAGGGACACAATTTAACTCAGAACAGGGGACTTAGCCATTTTCTCTAGTAAGCACACGGGAAGGGCATGCTCGGCTCTGGTCCTCTGGGAAGTGGACGGATGGAGCTAGAAGCGTGAGGGATTTATGGGGGTGACACCTGTGACGGGGGCTGGCAGGAGCGGGCTGGGGACTTTCAGGCTATGATGAGGGTCTGATGCCCGGGAGAGAAGAGTGGGAAGGAAGGAGGATTAGGTAGGAAAAGGGAGTCTCAGCTAGCCCAGCAGGGGCTCTAGAACAAAGATTACCCCACAAGAGGGGTCCCAGGCTGGGAAGAAAATGCCAGGTCCTGCACCCCTGCTGTGTGTAGTTACTGGCCGGGACCCATGCAGGACGGGCATGGCCTTGGCTCAAGCACTGTGGCCCTCTGTGGAGGCTGTCAGCTCCCCCAGGGCAGGCGCTCTCTTGAAGAAGGAGCTGGATGGCACCTCTCTAGGGTAGCCACAAGGGATTTCCCAGATCTTTCAAGGGCTGTTGGATATAGGACCCAAATTGACACCGATTCCCAGAAACCCAAAGGCTGTATGTTACGGTAGAGTGAGGGTGTGGGGGAACCAGGGATAATTGGAGACCTGGCCTAGGTCCATCTCACAATAGGCCTATTGTATCCGGAAACCTCCTGTGGGGTCATTCTCCCAGCTCCTGATATATAAATGGAACAAAATACTTAGCTGTTTGCAGAACCTTCATGTCGGTTCCTTTACCTGAAGAGTATGAACTATCGTGTTAGGAAAGGCCAAACGGAAGCCTCCTCCCCACTTCCCCAACCCAGCTAAGGTAAAAAATCAGAATCAGTATTGCACTTCTGGAGGAATGACAGAGATTACTGTCATCCTCACAGGCCTAAGAATGCAGGAGTGGGGGTCTTTGTCACAGAGCTGTTGAACTCACCAGTCTGGCCCCTGCAAACCCACATGGATCACGGCAGATGACAGTGGAGAACCACAAGCTCAACCGAGCAGTAGCCCCAGGTGCATCTTCTATGAAGGATGGGGTGTCTTTAGCAGAGCTGGGTAATATAGCATCATCTTGGATACATGAAATGCGCCATATCCATTCATGGCTGTGTCAATTCTGCTCGCTACCACAGTGTAATCTGAAGGGACTCAGCCCTCCTGGACAGCCTACAGACGCCCGCGTCGGTCAGCTCCAGCAGCAACATCATGTTAATCAGAGTTACAGAGCAAGAAGTAGCAGGTCCACTGGAAGCTCTGGTAGAATGTGTGTGCTCCAGTGGGTGGGAGCTGGGCAGAAAGACCCAAGGGCTGCCACACTGGGGAAGTTTGAAAGGGCCCACTGGTCTGGGCATGGTGGGCCGTCTCCTGCAAAGCAAAGGGTGGGTTATTCACCTTGTTCCTTCTACCACTAGGACAGAACTTCGGGTTTGGGGGCAGCATACTCAGCACTTGGCAATCCTGCTTTGACCCATTTATTGGGTGACACAGAAGGCTCTAGTTTGGAGCTGCAGTCATACAAGCCACCGTGCTTGGGACACATGACTCGCCAGACCCTATGGCACTGGAGGTATCTGCAGTAGAAAAGGTCACCATGTGGCGTCTCTGGCAAGCCCCGATAGAAAAGCAGATCCCGAGGGTGCTGGAACAAGGCCATACCATCTGCAGCAGAGAAGGACTCTGGACATGTCCCTGGGCCATGGTATTTTGGAAACTGAGCATCTGATCAGGGGACATCAAGTGACCAAGTGAACACAACTTTTCACCATGAGCTGATGAGTCAGTCACCTAATCACAAGGCCGGGCATCCATCATAGGGCAGAAAAGGCACCTTGGTTAATTTTATATAATGCAAATTTCACCTCAATTTAAAGAAACAATAAAGGAAAGCAGCGCCCCCCCCATCCCTGCCACCCCCACCCCCAGCCGCTGCAAGCTCCCTGCTGCAGCCAGGCTGAGCCTGCGTCTTCAATGGAATGGAGAGTTGGGTGATTTCCTGGTCTTGGGCATAGTAATGGCTGAACCAGAGCTGTCTTGCATCTGGAAGTGAGGAGATGACTTATTGCCTAAGACCAGGAGCCCATCTAGATTTTTCTGGAACAGGGGAGAGAGAAAGGTGCCAACAGAGTAAGAACAAAACAGCACCACCTCGAGATTGCCCCTCACCTGTCCCGTTCCTTCTTGGGACGGGCCACACTGGGGCGGCCCCCTCGCCCCTCCGCGTAGCGCTTCCCTCCTTTCTTGCGATTGTGAGTCCTGGCTGGACCATTCACGTCTTTTCAACCCCAGGTTTCTCTACAAAGCTTCCTTCATTCACTGACAGGGACTCCCCTCTGGGATCCGGGGGTTTCCCTGGGCCCTGTGCAGAAGGGACTCTCGGAAGATCCCAGCGGCGCTCAGGCCCCGGGGCAGGATGGCACCTTCTCCAAGAGGCTCTCCTGGGTTCTCCTTCTCACCGAGCCTCCCCGCCCCCATTTCTGTTCCATTTCCTGCAGTTTCTCCGAAACACAATTGATCTAAAACGATCTTGTTTATATGCTTGTTCCCTTGTCCTTTTCTTCTGCTGGACGTCGGCCCCACGAGGGCAGGGACCTTATTTTTCTTGCTTACTGCCTCATCTTTCTCACGCCCAGAACTGCGTCTGCCAACAGAGCCACTCCGGGAGCGCTTGCCGAGCAAATGAGCAGCTATTTCTAGGTCAGTCCACGCGTATCCACCCCTTGCCTTTAAAGAAAAATTGTGGTAAAATATACATAACATAAAATTGGCCGCCCTAACCGTTTGTAAGTGTACAGTTCACCGGCATCAAGGATATTCCCGTTGTTGCGCGGCCAGCAGCACCGGCCATCCCTCTCCAGAGCTTTGTCATCTTCCAGATTGAAACTCTGCACCCGCGGAACGCTGTCTGGCCCCCTCCTCCCCAGCCCAGCCACCTCCGTTCCACCTTCTCACTCTGTGACTCTGACTCCAGGAACCTTCTGTCAGTGGAACCAGGCGGTATCTGCCCTGCTGTGACTGGCTCGTCGCACTGAGTGTAATGTCTTCGGGTTCATCCGCGTTGCAGCATGTGACAGAATGTTTTTCCTTTTTCTTTTCCTTTTCTTAAGATGAGGTCTCTCGACGTTGCTCAAGCTGGCCTGCAACTCCTAGGCTCAAGTGAGTCTCCCGCCGCAGCCTCTGGGGTGGCTGGGACAGCGGGTACCCCACTGCACGTGGTTTCGTCGTTCCTTTTTAAGGCCGGATAACATTCCATTGACTGTATGGACCACATTTCACCCCCTGCTTTTTAATGGCTGAGTAGTATAGCTTCATTGATTTTAAAATTCCTTACTGAGAGCCATTTAGGGTTCCTTTTTGATTTCTATCTTTACTAACAATGCAGAAAAACATACCATTTAATATATTTTTTAGGTACTTACGCTATTATGTCTGTAGGGTACATTTCTAAAAGTGGGGTGGCTGGGCCATAGAATGTAAGTATTTGAAAAGTTTTTAGATATTGCCAAACCGTTCTTCCAACAGGGTCCACTGATTCCTGTCTGCAGTGAAAGGTGTGCCCCTCCCCCAACACTGTCTCTCTCTTCTAAAATTTTGCCACGCTGGTGGGTAACGTGCAATTATTTCATTGTTTAAATTTGCATTATCTTAAACATTATCAAGATAGACTATATAGTTTTGTTTTTCACTCATTTCTATATTTTATTCTGAGGATTTTGTATTTCTATCCTTTGTCCATTTCTCCATTTCTTATTTTTATTCTTTCTAGTATGTTCCTACATATTCTGGTCATGATCCTTTACTGCAACTTGAATATCTTTTCTTAATCTGTAGTTTATTTTTTCACTTTGCTCACGGCGTCTTTGTTGAACAGAAATACTACGTTCTAACGTAGTCACATTTATCCATCTTTTCCTTTTTGATGTGTTTTTCACATCTCATTTAAGAAACCCTTCTCCTACGCGGAGGTCAAAAACAGGGTTCTCCTATATTTTTTGCTTTTCATCTTTTCATATTTGGAAATTCTACTCACCTTTTTTTTTGGTATGGTGTTATCTTAGGTTTGGTTTCCCCAGGAGAGAGCCTGAGACGAGGACCTGGGTACGGGCAGAGGGAAGGGAAGGAAGTCAGAGGGAGTGTTGAGGAAACGGTACCACTATGGACAACCGGGACTCAGCCCACTGGGGACCTCGGGGACTGTCCCTCTTGAGTGGCCGGGAAGTGGTGCTGTTATCATTCAGCCCCTGCCCATTACTGCCGCACCACCGGGCACTATTGCTGGGGCATTAGCTCGCTGGCACTTACAGCTGCTGTTCTTGCACGGTGAGCGGAAGCCCGTGGGTCGCAGAGGACACTTTTGTATGTTCTGGGTTGGGGGTGTGAAGGGGGAGTGGCCAGGGCACCCCCGTGTCCACTCCAGTGTGAGGCTGGAACCTACATTTATTTTGTTCCAAATGGGCAGCCAGCTGATCCAGCACAATTTATTTTTTATTTATTTTTGAGACAGAGTCTCACTCTGTTGCCCGGGCTAGAGTGCCGTGGCATCAGCCTAGCTCACAGCAACCTCAAACTCCTGGGCTCAAGCGATCCTCCTGCCTCAGCCTCCCGAGTAGCTGGGACTACAGGTACACACCACCATGCCCGGCTAATTTTTTCTATATATAGCTGTTCAGCTAATTTCTTTCTATTTTCAGTAGAGACAGGGGTCTCGCTTT